>CM035420.1:81369336-81551836 GCA_020310875.1 Ceratopteris richardii | reverse complement strand
TACTCATTCTCATTACAAGATAAGAGGAGTTGTTAGCACATGTGACAATATTTCGTGTAGGGTAGGCTTAGGTGAACTTAAGAAGATTCATTGTGAGGTAATATGTTTGGTTCTCCACTATCAAAGTACCAAACATTTGAGTCTACTATACACATACACTGGTCATGAGAAGAAGGGCCATAGCTACCTAGAGTTATAAAAGCCCATTGTTCATTGTACATAAGATTAGAAGACTCTCTTTTAGGTGTAGAGGCCTCTACAACAACCATTCTAGCATCTTTCTTCTCTACCTCTTTTGTAGCTTTTATGATATGATCATTTCCTTTATAATATTTCCAGAACTATTTTTGCTTTTCTCTTTTCTTCTCTTCTTTATCTTCGTTCTTTGATTGTGCAACAATAGTAGATTTTTGCTTACTAGTAGATGAGCTCCATTTTTCTTTGCCCTTCTGACTGGCTAAGAAAGATTAATTTGCAACATCCATAACGGACCTATTCCACTCGGGCTGATCTTCTGACAACAAAACAAATACTGAATCCTCAAATGTTAAGGCATTTATATTTCCTTTCATCATCAATCAAAGAGTAGAATTAAAACTCTCATATTAATTTGGAAGACCATTACGAATAGTCTACACAAGTAAAGTATGTGGCAAGAATTCTTCAACAGAAATTAACTTCTCTCCATGACAGAAGAGAGCACCTAGAGATCCATCACTTCATTAGAGAGAAGGCACTAGAAAACAAAGTGGAAACCAGGTACGTTAACAACAAGGGGAAACCAACAGCCATCATGACCAAGTACGTGGATGGAAACAAGTTGGAGAAGTTGAAGATCAACCTCAGCTTGAAAGACATCAATGGAGACTTACAAGAGCTGTAAAGGGAGTGTCAAACGTCTAGAAATCTCAAGTGTGTGAACCAATGCTGAAGTCAAAGTAACACGTTACCTACACTTTCTTATGAAGCTTGAAAAAACTTTTCCAACGGTTCTTTAGTTTACTTCTAGTTACCTTGATGTAGAAAAATTGGGAATTTCAGAGACTTCATTTGAATTTAAATACACAACAAACTTGGAGCATTCTGTAACGTTGAGATTGAAGAGATTCATGGCCATCATATGTGTACTTGTAGGCTCTCATTTGATGTTTATACTCTATGTCTATACGGCATCGTAGCCAAGCTAGCCCCTTACTGTTTGAATATGTGCATAGGTAGAGATATTTATCTATCTATATTCCATTGTGCACTTTCTTGATTCATAGCCAAGATAGCTCAACTTTGTTTCCAGTCTTGTAAGCTTTATTTTGAGTATAGAATACGCATCAATTGTTAATTGTCATTGCATATGTTGGTGTTGAAAGATCAGTGGTCTTCTTTCTTCATATTCCAATTTATATTTGTGTGTAGAGTACACATAGGTAGAAGCTAACTATTGAGACAATGATTAGCTCATCATCTGCAAGGAGCTTGAGGTACCTCATTTTATCCAATTCAATCTATGGTGGGATTGGTGAAAGTCTAGAGAGTCTATTCTAAATGTTTAAAGTCTCATATATTAAAGTTTTGTCTAATTGCGGTAGCCAATAGAGTGGTCCTAGGAAGGGACCATTGTTCTTCTACTGAAATTTGGAGGTGAAAATTTCCACCATACTAGAAATGAATCTCATTTTCTAAAGAAAGAATTATGTTTAATGAAGAAATCTCTTTGTGCTTGTATAAAGAAGCACATGCGCACTTAATATCAGATGGACTGCATAATGATGAGGAGTTTCTATCCATTGCTGTTTATGTTGAGGATGTGTTTTGTAATTCATAGCCAAGATAGCTCACCTTTGTTTGTAGTCTTGTAAGCTTTATTTTGTGTATATTATAAGCATCAATTGTTAACTATCATTCCATATATTGGTGTTGAAAGATCATGGGTCAGGTTTTTTTCATATTCCAATTTATACTTGTGCGTAGAGTACGCATAGGTAGAAGCTGCCTATTGAGACAATTATTAGTTGGTCATGTGCAAGGAGGTTGAGCTACCTCATTTTATCAAATTCAATCTATGCAGGGATTGGTGAGAGTCTATTCTCAATGTATAAAGTCTCATACGTTAAAGTTCTGTCCGATTGTGGTAGCCAATAGAGTGGTCCTAGGAAGGGTCCATTGTTTTTCTACTGAAATTTGGAGGTGATAGTATCGATCATACTAGAAATCAAACTCATTTGTTAAAGAAATAATTATGTTCAATAAAGAAATCACTTTGTGCTTGTATGAAGAAGCACATGCGCACTTAATATCATATGGACTTCATAATATTCCAAGGCACCTTACATGTGATGCATAATGATGATGAGTTTCTATCCATTAGTGTCTATGTTGAGGACGTGTTTGCCTAGGCTTCTATTTGAAAGTTCTATCATATGGACTTTATAATACTCCAAGGCACTTACATGTGATTCCTAATGATGATGAGTTTCTATCCATTACTCTTTATGTTGAGGATGTGCGGTTACTTATCTTTGTACATTCTAGTGGTGATACATTTAGTATTGTGTGTTGTGCTCCAAGCTTCTCCTTCTTCCTTGTGTTGTTCGCGTGCTTCCGCACACATCTAACTCCAAAAATTGGTATCAGAGCAAGTTGCTGCTTCATCTAAGGCATTTGGATGACACCTTTACTCCTACATCACATTTGAGGCCCATTTCTAGCATTTTGTAGCATGTGAGGTCAAAATGCAAAAAGCAAGACCCTGATGTGATGATTTTTCAGGCACTTGACTAATAGAGAGCCACACGATTATGTGACCTACCTTGGAGGAAGCAAATCATGTGTGCGCATAAGAACGATTGTGTGGGAAATCATTGCATGAGAAAGCATACATCGAAAAACGTAGGCATTGAAAGAAGCACATCGGGAAAGCAAAGTTTGCATCGGAAAGCATTTGCATCAGTCAGCATCTTCAGTATTGATTTGATTGTTTGCAAAGACCACCTTCCATGTTTCATGAGTAAATTGTTGAGACTACGAAAAAGAACCCTCACAACATCGATAAGTGAAATTGATAGACAAGTTCGGTTTTATGATAAATTTCGGTGTGGTTAGCACTCAACATTTTTAGGACTAAGAAGCAATTAGTTGCTTCATTTCCTCTCTTTTTACCCTCACACTCTCGTTGAGCCACTCATATGCCTCATCATCTTCTTTCAATTCACTTGGGGCCTCTTACACATACATTAAGAGAGCATTCATAAGAAACACAGAAGCATTGGAGAACAAAAGAGCATAGAGTAACCATCAAAAGGGGGACAAAGCGTACTTTCACTGATTGTGTTATTGTTTCTCATAATTGTTTTGTATGCGAAGTTCAATGAGCATTGAAAAAGAGCACTTTGTTTTCTAGAATCACACTTTCAAGCGTATATTGTTTGAGAATTGTGTAAATTTTCTTGATTCAATGGCAATGAGCATACATGCAAATGCCTCTCCCAAATGATTGGAACTTAAATATTTTGCATCACTTATACATGGATTTGATAGTAAAACCACTAAGCCATGAAAAATTAGTAAAAGCCATCTCTTTCCAGTAGGAAGTAGCTACAAACCCTTTAACCACATGCATGAACTCTCATGTAGTGTTTGAGCTAAGTTGGGATCACATGGACGCTTTAAAAGACATGTGCATGAACCCCATGAATATCAATGAGACAAGACATTATAACAAAGACTATTGAACAATTTTAGAATTCTATAAGTTCAACATCCATTCGAAAGACATCTATCTAGACAAACTCAAGTGACAAGTATTAGGCTGGAAAACCCTGACTGCTTAACCATAGATACACAGCCATAGCTCCATCTTGCAATGTCCAGTAAGAGAATAAGGAATGAACTACCCAATTTCATACATCCAGCCCTGAATATACAAACAAGAAAGGTGAGATCGTAAATTTGGATGGGATGGGTGATGAATATATACTTGAAAATCTAGCTACAACACTGACTATAGTAGGCATGCTTATAATCCATTCCGTTCAAGGACAATGTGTGTGCTTCTCAGAGCATTAGCATCATTAAGTGTTTCTCATCAATAGAGTTTGGCTAAGCTAATAAAGTTCATTGTATTAGTTGTTGATTCTATCAAGGTCCATGACATCACCAATGATGTGTTTCGACATTTAAATTTTTGTTCTTTTGCTCTTTACACAGAACGAATGAAATGATGCGACCCATTTACCAGCACTTTAAATTCATATTTTTTATGATATAGCACTTGATTCGAAGTTATTGAGATCTCAGCCTCTTAAGGGTTTAATGACGCTGTATACATCTGATATTTTCCAAACACTTTGCAAACTGATTTTGGCACATCTCTAGGCATTACAAACACCCTCACTAAACTCGGAATTCTACTCTCTCTTTAAAGGGTTACTTTAGAAATTTTTCTAAGGGTATCCATCCTACTAAGGCATCAACTTTTGTATCCAGGAAGTTCAATTGTATTTCTCAAAGGTTTTCTGAAGCCCTCTCCCTCGGGCACACTACTTTTGGCGTGTGTGTGTGCGTGTGTGTGTGCCATGCGAGGCTACTCTAAGCCCCCAAGTGTGACTTTCTCTATGTGCAATGGGCTACTCTAAGCCCTCCTCTCACATCCAGTTGTCTCCGTTTTTTTGCAAGTGTAGGGCTATTCTAAGTCCACTCTCTCCAAGGTGTCTATCTCAATTTTCGGTGCAAGTGTAGGGCTATTCGAAGCCCCCATACCCCATCTCAATTTTGTACAAATTTTCACGTGTGGTAACTTCATTTCGACAATGACCATGTTAGTGATTTCTAATGCAACAACATCCTCAAGTCAATTGAATTTATCCCCTATGTCAATATTCATGCCGAAAGATGAAAGACTAAATGGAACAAATTACAATCTATGGAAGGAAACCATTATGGCCTACCTCTGTACAAACATGTTGTACGAGGAATTTGAAGGAATAGAGCGAGATACTGAGAAGGAAAGCGATCTTCGAGCCTAGAATGCATGGAATGTAAAAGACAAGCAAGCCTTAGGCCAATTACTTCTAGCTTGTGATGAACTAAACAAAGCCTATATAACCTCTTGCAAAACCTCCTCCGAAGCTTGGAAGATCCTCCAAGATTTGTATGAAGACAAAAATCCCTAAAAGATTTACACCCTAGAGGCAGAGTTTCATAACTTATCCATTAGGCCCAAAGATCCTATTTCCAAATTAATTGCCATATTTGAGGACTATCAACATAAGTTAGCATTATGTGGTCATCGAGTCTCTAGTTAACATATGGCCATCCGCCTCCTCAATAAGCTCCCTAGATCATACGAGACATTTGTAACCACCCGTTATAATTGGGGCCGAATTCTAACTTGGGAGAGGCTCATTAACTTTTGCTCCTCCATGACTCCTGAACAAATTTGGATTCCTCACAAGAGATAGCAATGAAGGCTAAGGGACCCTTCCACAACGGCAAACAGGTTAATCATAATACTAGTAATGCATCCAAGTAAGGTTCTAACACTTTGTCAAAGAATTTTAGTTGTAACTTTTATTGAAAGACATGAGGCTTGGAGAAATTTTCCTACACGAAGAAGCACACCTTGAAGCCTCTAACTCTAGGAACCCATAAAAAAACTCTAAGCATAGGTCCCACCCACTTCCAACATTTGGTATTAGAGCTTTGAATACCAACGTTTGGTATTAGAGCCTAGTTGACATACACCCTTAAAAAGATGAGAGATTATAGACTTGAGAATGAAGACAAGCTTGATGGAATGTCTAATCATCCAATGTGGAGTTTTATGATTATGAATCTATTTGTATCAAAGAAATTATGAAATATTTTCAACGACACTTATCCAAGAACAAGACAAGTCATAGAAGAGGTTACTTCATCTTCTTGAAGACCTACTAGTTCCTACTCTTGCTCAAGAGGAGGTTGGTGAAGAAGAAGGACCACTTTATTATTAGAATTCCGTACTACTACCATATTACTTCCTATAGAAGAGCAATGCAGATGGGATTTAACGGATGCACTAGCACTTTCATATTGCTATGGGATAAGGTCTTGCAGGACCTCTCTACAAGCTTGGTTGGAGTAAGAGAATCTCTATGAGAGTAGAAACCCTACTAGGAAAGCTCATCTAAAGGAGCTGCTAGTAAACACAAGGATAAAAGTTGGTGAATTAGTTCAAACACATATTTTAAAACTAAAAGATTTACAAGATTAGTTACTCAATATTGGAGTCAACATTTGAGATGAAGAGATGGTAATATGCATTTTTCATAAGGAAATTTGATTCTTATATTCAGCCATACAAGGGGGATGATGAACCTTCTCATGCCCTAAGAGATGCAGGTAAAGAGAGAATTTCATTACCTAAATTACTACCTAGTTCATCATCAGTACCTCTTGAAGTTTACGTCTTATGAAGTTGGAGAAGGTTCCAGAGTTCTAGAAGAAAGAGATACTAAAGAACCAAAAACGATACCACCACATTTCAAGGACATGCCAAAGTGATTATATCAAACCTAGAAGGACAATGGTATAAAGGAATACATTGGAAGAACAAGAAGTCAGACAAGGAGACAACAAGAAGACCAGGTAAATTATGTAGAACATTTTGAGATCTCTCTATCTCTCACTCATCCTCTTTTTGAGTATTAAGGTGTGTATGTTGTTGATGTATAAAACACCACAATAAATGAATTAATGTGACACTAGAACACCTCTATGGTCACCATTAACTCATTGCCACTCCAAACTTTGAGAAATGATAGCCTAAAGTGAGAACTTTGCTTCTACAGAAATTCCTAGTCATCGAAATGACATACCTTCAGTATTTTGCTAATTTCTCCTAGCTCAAGTATTCTTTCTCCATGACACTTTACAGGCTCAAACTAAAAGAGTAGAGCTTTCCAACAAGCTATCATAGGCATCAAACGGATCTCTAGAACTCAAGTTATGGCCTTCACAAGATGACCCTGTATGACCTTCCAAAACTAGAAATTTTGCCTGTTTTAGTATTCCTAGGTGTCTAAAAATAAAAAATTTGATGCCTAGCATCGAATTTCAGTCAAGGTCGATGCTGGGCATCGACTTTGAGCTTTTTTAGGCCCTTTTTCTGCACCAAAAATAGCTTCTTTTACACACACATGAAGAAGACCACTTGTATGCTAGAAGTCGATGCCGGGCATCCACTTTATGCTGAAACTCGATGCCAGGCATCGAGTTGCTCCACAAACCTCATGATTTTAAAAGATTCAACAACAGTTAACACACAAAGAATGAAAATAATGACTTATCAGCCAAGATTCGATGCCAGGCATCGAATTGCTCAGAAAACTTGAACTTTTGAATTCATCACACAGTAGGCAAGCATGGAGATGATGGAGAGAGACTCATACACAAAACTTTACTCAGTTCTTTCTCATAACTATGAAAACTCAAAAGTTTTACAGATGCTTTCTCACTCAGAGAAGCCCGACTATTCTCAGTCGTATAAAATGAGCTCCTTCTTCTACTTCTTCTCTCTCGTTCTCTCTCTCTCTCCGCGTCAGTTGATACAAACTAACTTATATAGATTTTTGTATTCTCGTGATTTTAAAAAACTTCTAGAACTAAAGTCAACTAACTTTACAAATATGATACACTTGTGAATTTGTCCCTTCACATAGGTATGGGGTTTTCTTCCTAAGATTTGACCTTCAAATATATGTCCAATTAGTGATTTTTTCTCCAACAGCTCCCCCTCAATCACTAATTGAAATTCTCTGTTTCTTCATATCTTCTTCTTTTCTTTTACTCCTGCCATGCTTTTGAATCTGCTGGTCTTCACACCATCCAAGCTCTTTGTCATTATGTCTGCTAACTGATCTTTAGTAGAAATGTACTCCACTTCAATCTCCTTCTCCATTACCTTTTCTCTGAGAAAATGATACTGTATCTCTATGTGCTTTGTCCTTGCATGAAATACTGGATTTGCTACAAGATAAAGTGAACTCATATTATCTCCATGTATTGTAGGTGTACCTTGATCAATGCCTAAGCTCTTGAACAATGTCTGCATCCATATGACTTCCTTAGCTGCTTCCACAAGTCCATTGTACTCTACTTTAGTTGATGATAATGCTACTGTATGTTGTTTCTTTGAACACCAACTTACAAGCTTATCACCAATGTATATCATGTAACCATGAGTTGATCTTCTGTCATCCTGGTTACCTGCCCAATCTGAATCACTATAGGCTCTCAACTTCAAATTTGATGTAAAAGGATAATATAATCCTTCCTTTATAGTTCCTTTGATATATCTGAGAACTCTTTGACCTGCAATCCAATGTGGGTCCTTTGGACAATGCATGAATTGTGACAAAACTCCCACTGCATAACTAAGATCAGGTCTTGTTAGTGTAGCATAAATCAAACTACCCACAAGAGATTGATACTTCCTCATATCTTTGTAGTCTGCACCATCATATTTACTAAGCTTGTGATTAACTTCAAGTGGAGTTGAAGCTTCTCTGCAATTTTCCATATCAAAATTCTTCAACAAGTTCAGAAGATACCTTTCTTGTGACACATATATGCCATGATCTGTATAAGTAACTTCCATTCCAAGAAAGTATGATAACTTTCCTAGGTCACTGATCTTGAATTCTTTTTCAAGTAATCTCTTTACCTCCTTGATTCCTTCATCTGAAGTACTTGTGATTATAATGTCATCTACATAAATACAAATGTAGATTGTACCTTCCTCTGTTCTTCTGATAAGTAGACTTGAATCTGCTTTTGAACTTTGATATCCAAGATCATTGAGATACTTCACCAGTCTATAGTTCCAAGCTCTTGGAGCTTGCTTCAATCCATACAATGCTCTTCTCAACCTGCAAACAAAATTTGGATACCTGGAATCTATAAACCCTTGAGGTTGTTCCATGTATACCTCATCTGATATGTATCCATTCAAGAATGCATTCTTTATATCCAATTGACTTAGAGTCCATCCTTTTGAAGCTGCAATAGCAATGATTGTCCTTGTAGTTGACATCTTAGCTACGGGACTGAATGTCTCATCATAATCTATGCCATAGGTCTGGGCATAGCCTTTCACCACCAATCTAGCTTTGTATCTGGCTATACTTCCATCTGCAAGCTTCTTCACTTTATAAACCCATTTATTTCCAATTACTTTCTTACCATTTGGTTTAAGAACAAGTTCCCATGTCTTGTTCTCCTCCAGTGCATTGAACTCTTCCTTCATTGCTTCTTCCCATTGCTTCTTACCTTTAGCTTCATCATAGTTCTGAGGTTCTTCATCATCTTTCACCATATATGCATAGTTCTTCTGAGTTATGTAAGAAGTATCATAAGAATACCTTTCTGGTTGTCTTCTAGTCCTGCTTGACCTTCTTGGTTCACATTCCTCATAAGTTTCTGGATACACTTCTTCATCAAATATAGGAGCTTCTTCATTTCTTCTTGTTAATCCACTTGTGGATGTACTTGCTTGCATATAGTCTTCATCTCTATTTACCTGCACAATTGATTTTCCTTTCTCACATCTTCTTACCTCTTCTTCAAATTCTTCAGCTGTATGACTTTGATCTGCATACCAACTTTTCTGTTCATCAAATGTAACATCTCTAGAAACAAGAAATTGTTTGGTTAGAGGATTCCACAACCTGTAACCCATCTGCTTTTCATCATAACCAATGAACACATATTTTTCTGCCTTTGGTTCAAGTTTATGTCTAAGTTGTGATGGCACATAAGCATATGCAATTGATCCAAACACTCTACAATGATCTAGTGTTGGTTTCTTACCCCACCAAGCTTCATATGGAGTCATTCCATTCAGAGCTGCACATGGTAATCTATTCACAAGATATGTGGCTGTATTCACAGCCTCAGCCCAAAGATAATTTGGACAGTTCTTCTCCTTTAGCATAGCTCTAGCAAACTCAACCAAAGTCCTGTTCCTTCTTTCTGCTACACCATTTTGTTGTGGTGTATACCTGCAGGTTATTTCTCTCTTAATATCTGCATTCCAAAGATGATCATTGAACTCTTGGGAGAAGTATTCTCCCCCTCCATCAGACCTCAGTCTTTTAAGCTTTTGACTTGTTACTCTCTCTGCATATGCATGAAAATGCTTGAAGGCTCCAAACACTTCTGATCTTTCCTTCAAAACATATAATGTTATCCATCTTGTAGCATCATCAATGAAAAGAACATAATACCTTGAGCCACTGATAGATCCTTCTTTTGTTGGTCCCCATACATCTATATGAATGAGCTCAAGTACTCGATCATGTTTGAATCCTTTCTTCTGAAATGGTAACCTATGTGCTTTTCCCATTTGACATGCTTCACATTTATAAACCATATGTTGACTTTGCACATTTGGTAATCCTAGTACAGACTGATTAGCAACCATAGCTTTAATTCCTCTTTCATTGAAATGACCTAATCTCTTATGCCAGAGATCAAGTTCTGTAATCACTACTTCACCATGTGTGAGCAAAGCTTGACCAATGTTCCCTTGCACTCTTAAAGTAAAGAGTCTACCTTCTTTCTTACTAGAGACAATCTGATTATATCCATTCTTTGGATCTTCAACAAATACTCCTTCATTTGTAAACCTGACTTTAAAACCTTTTTCAACTATTTGTCCCACACTAATCAAGTTTTTAGGTATTGTAGGAACATACAAAACATTGGTTAGCAAATCTGCTCCACTCTTGCATTTCACTTTTCCAATTGAATGTACACTATGTCTTGTATTATCACCAGTTTGAATTGTATGACTAGAAATGCCTTTTTCCAATTCTGACATCAATTCTATGTTTCCTGACAAATGATTAGAACATCCAGAGTCAATGTAAAATACCTTTAGATCTTCTTTGTCTGATGTAGTGATTGAGTTCATCATCAATGATGTATGACTTTCATTCTGTGTGTCATTTGCATAGTTGTAGTAGGTGGTGTTGTAGGATTGATTCTGTCCCCAACTTCTTCCTCCACCTCTACCATAGCCTCCTCTTTGACTTTGTCTACCTCTTTGGAAACTACTTTGATATCTTCCACCTCGGCCTCTACTATTGTTGTTTTGATTCTGGTTTGATCCTTGTTGGTTGTGCCAACAGTCATGAGCCAAATGATTACTCAATCCACAGATCCAACAAGCCTTTTTGTTGTTATTTTGATTACCTCTTCCTCTTCCAAAACCTCTTGGTGTTCCTCTGCCAGTGCCTTTACCTCTTGCATAATAAGCTTGAGAACTAGACTCCTCTTCATCCTTTGCTTTACCTTTATCTCCTCTCTTCTTGTTCTTCATGTACATTGCAAAACTTTGTCCTTTATCTCCATCTCCCTTCAAGTCTTGCTCATATGTGAGCATCAAACCAAGCAACTGGTTCAAATCTCGAACATAATGATTTAATGAAAGTTCTGTTGATAAGACAAAAGGTTTCCACCTTTCATCCCCTCTCAAACCTGCAAGTAGCTGAGCAATCAATCTGTGATCTTCAACATCTTCATCTATGGATCCAAGACTATCTACAAGATCCTTCATCTTAGTGACATAATCACTAATGGTTTGACTTGGCTTCTTCTTGAATGTTGTAAACTCTGACCATAGACTTGCTTTCCTTGCTTTAGTAGTGCTTTGGAAATGATACTCCAATGCATTCCATATATCTTCAGATGATTCCAATCCTCTGATGTGTGGTAGCAAATGATCAGAGATTGTATTGTAGATGTATGCTTTTGCACTTGCATCCTTCTTCTGCCAATGCTTTAAAGCATCAAGTTCCTCTTTCTTTGTTCGGCTTTCATCTTCAAATACTGGCTTCTCTTCTTCACCTGTTACATATACCATGAGATCCTTACTCATAAGTAAGGCTTCCATTCTCATTACCCATGCGGGGTAATTATCTCTGTCCAGTTTGTCAATGGAGATATGATCTGCCATAGTTCTTTCCTTCTGCTGCAACCTGTGAGCTTAAAGGATAAAGGATAATACCTTTTGAAGTTCTTTGTGTATGAGGATACTTTTGAAGTAACCTTTTGATGCCTTGTGTCTTCAAATGCTTCACCTTTCAAACTTTAATGTAAAACTTTACAAAACTTCTCGTACCTTTGTCGTCTTCTGCTCTCGAGCATCTTTTTGCTCTGATACCACTTGTTGATTTATAAAACACCATAAGAACTGAATTAATGTGACACTAGAACACCTCTATGGTCACCATTAACTCATTGCCACTCCAAACTTTGAGAAATGATAGCCTAAAGTGAGAACTTTGCTTCTAGAGAAATTCCTAGTCATTGAAATGACATACCTTCAGTATTTTGCTCATTTCTCCTAGCTCAAGTATTATTTCTCAATGAAACTTTACAGGCTAAAACTAGAATAGTAGAGCTTTCCAACAAGCTATCATATGCATCAAACAAATCTCTAGAACTCAGGTTATGGCCTTCCCAAGATGACCCTGTATGACCTTCCAAAAGTCGAAATTTTGTCTGTTTTAGTATTCCTGGGTGTCTAAAAATAAAAAATTCGATGCCTAGCATCGAATTTCAGTCAAGGTCGATGTTGGGCATCGACTTTGAGCTTTTTTAGGCCCTTTTTCTCCACCAGAAACAGCTTCTTTTACACACACATGAAGAAGACCACTTGAATGCTAGAAGTCGATGCCGGGCATCCACTTTATGCTGAAACTCGATGCCATGCATTGAGTTGCTCCACAAACCTCATGATTTTAAAAGATTCAACAACAGTTAACACACAAAGAATGAAAATAATGACTTATCAGCCAAGATTCGATGCCAGGCATCGAATTGCTCAGAAAACTTGAACTTTTGAATTCATCACACAGTAGGCAAGCATGGAGATGATGGAGAGAGACTCATACACAAAACTTTACTCAGTTCTTTCTCATAACTATGAAAACTCAGAAGTTTTACAGATGCTTTCTCACTCAGAGAAGCCCGACTATTCTCAATCGTATAAAATGAGCTCCTTCTTCTACTTCTTCTCTCTCACTCTCTCTCTCTCCGCGTCAGTTGATACAAACTAACTTATATAGATTTTTGTATTCTCGTGATTTTAAAAAACTTCTAGAACTAAAGTGAACTATCTTTACAAATATGATACACTTGTGAATTTGTCCCTTCACATAGGTATGGGGTTTTCTTCCTAAGATTTGACCTTCAAATATATGTCCAATTAGTGATTGTTTCTCCAACATATGTTAAGGTTCATCTATTGGAAGATCCTATAAACCTGTAATTTATCATTATTGTGGTCCACCCACTTTCAACATTTGGTATCAGAGCTTAGAATACCAACAGAATAATCCTTCCCTTTGCAGATCAATCTACTTGTTTCTTCTAGTAGATTACCACTCAGGATACATTTGGGTATATTTTTTGAAGTTGAAGGTAGACACCTTCTCTAAGTTTTGAGAATAGATCATCCAAGTGGAGACTGAAGCATCAAAAACAATAAAGACTATTCAATTAGATGGAGGTGGTGAATTTGTCAATCATGAATTTGAAAATTTCTAGCAAAAAGGAATAAAACAAAAATTCACTCAACCTCACTCTCCATCCCAAAATGGAGTAACTGAGAGAAAGATTTGAAGTGTGATGGAAATGGTGCGAACCATGCTTCACAACAAAGACTTACCCTACACGTTTTGGGAAAAATCAGTGACACTACCATGCACATACTCAATTGAGGCTTCACTAGTGCATTGCACAACAAGATAGCCTTTGAAGCCTACTATGGAAGAAAGCATAATGTCAATTACTTTCAACTATTTGGAAGTGAAGCATTTTTCCATGTGCCAAAAGAAGATCAAAATAAGCTACAGTCCAAGTATAAAAATCACATATTCATTGGCTATGGTGAAAAATCAAAAGCATATAGACTATATGATCTTCAGAACCACTCCATCACAGATTCAAAATATATAATCTTTAATGATGCTTCAAGATACTCAGCCAAAGATCCAAATACAAGTCCTAGTCCGCCCATGTACACTTTAGAGGGGACAACAATCTTTTCAAAACACACATCAAAGGCAAGTACTTGACATCAACCAAGAAGATCACAAAGGCTCATTGAAAAGTAGTAGTGAGAACAAATTCATTATGTAAATTATGCATTGATGCATCATATCTAGTAGATTCTAGAACCTTCTAACTACAAAGAAGCTCAAGGACAACCTATGTGGGAAGAAGTTATGCAAGTGGAAATGGATGCTATTGAGAAGAACAACACTTGGATACTTGTTCCTAAGCCCACAAATCATCAAGTCATAGGAGTTAAATGGCTCTATAAAGTCAAGTACAAATGAGATGGCACATTAGACAAGTACAAAGCATGACTTGTAGCTAAGGGATATAAGCAATAACATGGCATTGATTATGAAGAAACCTTTGCCCCTACAACTAGGTTTACCACTATAAGAATCATTCTAGCACTAAGTCCACATTTCAAGTGGCACATCTACCAACTTGATGTCAAAAGTTCTTTCCTCAATGGAAACCTTCAAGTAAAATTATATGTTGACCAACTTGAAGGTTTCAAGATCAAAGGAAAGGAAGATCAAGTCTAGAAGCTCCACAAAGCACTTTATAGACAAGCAAGCTCCAAGGGCTTAGTATGAAAAGATTTACAAGTTATTAGAAGATAAGGGATTTAAAAGAAGTAGTGCCAATGCAAACTTATACATCTATCAGAATGATTCCTTAATTGCCATCATCATCCTCTATGTAGATGACTTGATCTTGATAGGTTCAAATGAAGAACACATCCAATTCATCATCACACAACTTCACTTTGAGTATTACATGATAGATCTTGGTCTAATTCACTACTTCTTAGGTATGGAAGTTTGGAAAACAAAAGAAGGCATATTCCTATCACATAAGAAGTACTACTTTCCAGATATAACATGGATGAGTGTCGCTCACTATCTACACCACTTGATCCAAACATCAAGCTCACCCTAGAGGATTCATCATGACTTGTGGATGTGCATACTTATCGACAGCTTGTTGCCTCATTACTCTACCTTGCCAACACTAGACTAGATATTGCATATGCAGGTGGTATACTCAGTTAGTTTGCACATCACCCTCATCTTACACATTGGGATGCTGCTCAGAGACTACTTCCATATGTATCCCTCACCCAAAAACATGGAATTCGGTATAGAGGGGGAATCAGACTCCCTAGATATTCAGATTCAGATAGGGTTGCTGATCCTGATTCTCAACAATCTACTTTTGGGTGCATATTCTTGCTTGGCTCAGGACCTATCTCTTGGGCAAGTAAGAAGCACCCTATAGTTGCTCTATCATCCACAGAGACCGAGTATCGAGCATCAAGCTTTGCAGCATGTGAGGCCATCTAGCTTTGCCAATGATTATTTGACATTGGTGTTTTGCAAGTTACTCAAACATGCATCCACATGGATAGTTAGTCAGCCTTGGCCATTGCAAAGAATCTAGTGGTCCATGCTTGCACGAACCACATGGAGATTCAATAGCATTTCATCTCTAAGAAGCTCATATCTCAAGAGATTACTCTAGAGCATTGTACCTCTCACGAGAACCTGGCGAACATGTTGACAAAGGCTCTACCTCAAGTTTCGATCGAGAACTTGGTGGACCTCTGTAGCATTCAATGGCTCTAAAATGGAGTTGTAGAGGGGGTTTTGATGACATGATTGCTCCTACAATGTCTACATTTGTATCCACATGAGTGCATTTACCGCTTTGTATCTATGAGGCACTCCATTTCAAGTTTATTTTCATTTTATATTGTGTCTCTTTTGTATTTGGGTAGCTTTCCATTTGCTTCTACTATTGTATTCATTTTCCTTTGAGGGTAATTATCCCACATGAGATGTACATCGGAGAGCCCCTCCCAAATATATATAAGGAGCAACTCTCGCCCCATTTCTACTTGGTTAGAAACTTGAGGAGCCTACTCCATGCTCTTGGCAAGCTCATTTCTAATCCATGTGAGTTTACCCATTTCTTGGTCTACTCAGTTTGAGTCTCTCACAATCTTTCATTTTGTGAGTATAATCTTCTTTTCATTTTGATTCGGCACATGTACTCTCTACATAGAGAACCTCTCCCTAACATAATGATAGTGCACCTCAGTGTGCTTAGTGTGAGCATGGAACAGAAGGTTCCTCGCAATTACCAATGCGCTCTGGCTATCAACAAAGGTGGTCGTGGCAAAAGAATGTCCAACACCCAAATCATCCATAAGGCATCTTAGCTCCACACACTCACCAATCGTTGTGAAATTTGCCCTATACTCAACCTCAAAACTAGAAGTGGCCACACTAAGATGCTTCATGCTGAACTAGGATATGCATGACACATTCCACTCACACTTCTCAAAATGGGAAAGGTCATCTAAATTGGAACTGATTTTGAAAGGAAAATCTTTTCTAATAAATAAAATGAGCTCAAGCAAAAGAGCATGCTAACTAGCAAGTGGTTGGAAAATCAAAGGAGAAAGAAGGTTAATCTCCTCCTCAATTCCTAAATCTAGGACCATTTGGCAAGAAAAGAAAGAAGAAAAGAAACTTGACTTGGATGCATGTAGCTCAATGATGAGTAGCACCTCCTTTAATGTCAATCCGGGAAGACGTGAGGATGGTATGAAGACCTCGAGCAACTGGAGGCACAAGTGCATGAGTGAGAAGCACACAGACATGCACACACATACACACACACGCACACACACGGCAAGACAAAGAGTGAGAATCAATGGAGTTCTTTAGATTACTTTCAAAAAGCTCTTACAAGTTCGTTTCAATTACAATCTACCGTCAAAAATGAGCTCTCTAGCTCCTTTTATAGTTTTTGACTAGCTTTGGCCCTGTCTAGACCTAGTGTCCGGCCTAGTTAAAAATTAGGATCCCGGGCTTATTTGAGGGCTCAAACGAGGTCCAAAAAATATGAAAATTGGCAAGTAGATACTTCTAAAGCTCCTCAAGCTCAAGGACCCCTTGGCTTGCACAAAACGGAGCTACAAAAATACGAAATGGTATTTACAATGGTGTTCAGTGATTAAAATCACTATTTGTGTAGGGATTTTCTCTGTTGATTTGTCATACACATCTCTGAGCTCCCTACTTGCTCTTTCCTCTTATGTGTTCAACTCCTTGATGTCTGAAAAATTTAGATGGCCTACTTGCCAGATCTTCTTTGGCTACTGTGTCTACTTGTGCTATCTCTTCGTTCCGACCCTCTTTGTCTCGTGGCTCCTTCAGTTCCCTGACTACTGCCAACACCCCCCCCCCACTCTCGCGTCTGTCGCCCTTGACAGACACTTGTCTAGATGCTCGTTGAATGTAATATTGGACAACGTCGGAAGCGAGGTGATGTTCTTCTAATATGAGCCCCCATGCTAGATCTGTTAATAATGCATCCCAATTTACTGGTCCTGGTACGTCCGGATGTGGCACCCGTAGTTGTTCTGAAGGGATAGTTCTCTCCACAGCGAATAAGTGGAGGAGATGTGAGGGCCTGGGTACAAATATTTCTGAGTGATATTCCCAGAATCCTGTTATGAACATCTCCTCGAAGGTCTCTTTAAAACAAGCTGGGAGGTACTTTATTCTGGCGTGCCAAGCATATATTACCTCTATGGATGGGGTTGTGCTCATGTCGTATACCAGATCTTGGTTTCCTGTAAGAAATCCGACACCTGAGAAGTGGGGGTCTTTAATATTCTTGAACGTCCTGAAGGTGATTAGCATTAGTTCAAAGATTTTCATACACATTTGTGCCATCACATCGGGGGTATTCCGTAATCGAGTGCTCCAGTGTCTGATGGTAGAAATCATGTAGTTTACTGTGGGAGGGCCTTGTGGCGGTGCTAGATAAACATAATTTAACCACTTTGCACAACCCTTGACGTTCTTGACAGCAATTGTAAACTCTTGCCAAGTGCGCCGGCGGAATACTGGAACATAATAAGGATTGTATTTAATAAAAAGGGGCATGTTGGTCCAGGTACGAAACATTTCCGGGTAGGTTTCAAGAAGACAGATTCTCTAGGTTGGTTGATAAATGGAGCCTTTCTTTGCACTTTCTGGGATATCCTCTGGCCCAAATTGTGTGGCAAAAGTTGGAGGTTTGCCACAACTGCATTGAATCTCTGCATTGTAATCCGCAAGGAGCACACAATATGGCACATATTGATCATCGCTGGTGCCGATCCATCTATGATGAGACATGCTTCGAAAGTATTCAGACTTAATGATGATGTCTTCTAACTTTTCCATAGATTGGATTTGAATGGCCACTCTATCTTCATGGGTTGTTGCTATCTTCTCGAGTGTTTGGAGCCATTCAGGTACTTCAACTTCTAATGTGTCCAGTCCTTCTGAGGTCTGTGCACCACCTGGCATCGGCATAGGAACGTATGGTTCCTCATATGTTTCATCCACCTCAATGGGTACTAAATCCTCCGGTTTGGGTTCTACAACTGGGGAGGCCTGCCTTTCATATTCTAGTAACTTTTCCTGGAGTTCAGCCACCTGCTCTGTCAATGCCTTTACTTCCTCTGAAGTCGAGGCCGTTTCTAATACCTTGGTTGGAGCCTCCTTTTCCCTGAGCTGTCTACGTAGCTCATCTCGTTCCCTTTCCAAATCATCATGTGCGTCTAATAAATCCGCATAGCTTTCCAAGATGGTTTTCATTGTTTCTGTGGGAACCGCTTTGAACTGTTCTAGATCGATCTCATGGGGGGAACCTTCAATGGCTGCTTCCAGGTTTTCTTCGTTTTGTTTCTGCAACCGTTTATTTTCTTCAAGTGCTGTAGCCATATGCTTGCGAAGTAGAGTTAAATTACACCGGACTTTCAGGTTATCTGTTTGGTACATCTCCAGCAAGGCTTCGAGTTGTTTGACATCGGGTTCTACTGATGGTTGGGGTGTCTCCAGGAGTGTTTGATGGGCTTGCTCGAGAGTTGTGTAGTGCTGGTTGAGTTCCGCATTTTCTTCTTCTAGCATTGTGAGTCGTCTTTGTAGGTTCTGATGATTCGTTGTCAACTGTTGATGGCGGCCTTCGAGATCCCTGTACTCACGCTGAAGTTGATATACACACTGATGTAATGATAGGAATATACTATCTACATTAAAGGATGCAGGTAAAGATGAAGATGCAGGGGGAATGGGGATGGGGAAGGGAGTTGTGAATGCTGTGGAATCAAGTGGTGAAGTTGGTGGAGGGGGTATGGGAGATTGAGGTTGTGTGGGGGGTGGGGGTGGTACTGTGGCGGGTGATGTCTCCATCGTGTCAAATGTGGGTGTGACAGTAAAGAGGGGGACCGTGGGTGGGGTGGAAGTGATATTGGTGAAGAGTGTCGTGAAGGTGGGCATGGAAACTCCTCCGAATTGGATGCCGGGAGAGAGAGGAATTCCCATGACGACTGTGGTAGCGGTAGAAAAGGGTGTGGTCATGTCAGTTGGTGAGGTGCAGTGTGTAGTGAGAGGTGAGGTGGGTGGGGAGAGTTGTTCCTCCCGATGTTCTTCTGTTTGCGTGTTGCCTTCCGGTTCTGATACATTGACGTGTATTTGTTTTCCAGATCGCCTAGGGCGGGCAGGCACACGTTTCTCAAATCGATTAATGTATGTCATGGCCTCATGTATGGCCTCATCCAAGCCGACTGCCTCTGCGTGCAGGTTCATGGCTTCGATAAACATATCATCCACACCTTCCTCAGCCAATAGTTGGCTCATGAGCACCTTGCCTGATTCAAGTGACATTTTGTGTTGTTCCTGAACTCGCTTCATGGTTTGGTACAATCTTTTTATTTGTGCCGAATATGCTGGGGCACTTGCTAGTTTTGAGAGTTCATCATATTCTTGATATTGTTCTTCGTCAGCTTCTTCTTCTTCTCCTCCTGCCTCTTGTTCATCTCCTTCGACTTCTATGACGACTGGTTGTGTTGGGGCTGGTGTTGTTGTGGTGGGGTGTGGTTCTTGGGCCTGGTCTGCTTCTGTTTCAAGATTAGGTTCGTAGATCATCCTGGCAACTTCTTCATCAGTGAGGTCATTGAGAGTAAATCCCTGTGGAAATTCCAAGTCTGATGGAATGGGGAGAAACACCAAGTTGGGTCCTTCTGTACTTGGTCGGGGAAGACGGATTGTGAATGGCCGAACACGCCTAGTTTGAGGAGGAGTCACCTCTGGTGTGGTAGTGGCTCCCCTTGGTTGAGCACATGGTAATTGGACGCCTCCTCTCATCTTCTTCGATGGAGGACCTGCTGTTGATAGTCGCCTTTGGAATTCTTGGGCCCTGGACCACACTAGTGCTCTTTGAATGGGCACGTCATATGCTAGGCACCTATAAAGTATTCTTGTTAGGGCACAACAGCCATGAAGTACATTTTTCTGCTTCTTATTCCAGCGCTGATGGGCTAGGTGTATCTGATCGATGACCTAGTGCGGTATGTTGAGGGTGAGGTTCTCTGTTTCTGCCAAGTATAAGCTGAACCATATTTTCTTAGGGGGCATAGTGAAGCGTTCCTGTGTGGGAAAAGCAAAATGTTGCATAACAGTTCGTAAGTGGAGAGCAATGGTAGGCGTCATTGCCACCATGTCCTCCAATTTATTGAGATCCTTGTCCTTCATCCTACCCGGAACCATTGTTTCTTTCTCGATGGGAATGTGCATACCTTGCATGTTCAATGCCTCCCGTACCAGATTGAGAGTCAGTTTGAATCTCTTGAGTTCGTGTCCTGGCAACAATGATGGTAGTACAAAAGTACTATCGCCTCCCTTGACCCTGCTGGGAGTGATGGTACTGATAAAATAGGAGCAGCGTAGAAAATCAGGTTTAGGCAAGTGTGCCCTGAAATATCTATCCAGGCCTGCCTTGGTCCAAACTGAGCGCATTACCTCTGCATTCTGATAGTTCTCGAATTCCCGAGTGAAAAAGTGATAGCGTCCCCATTTGCCATTAAATTCAATTTCTGCTTCCAAGAAGTAGGTGCCGTCACCCAATGGCCCTGCTACATTGCTAAACCAATGAGCATGTTTCCCCACTTGAGAAGTGTGTCCTTGAGGGGGGTCCTGGATAGGAAGGACATGCACCGCTTGAAGTTCTTGAGGCCTTTCGGTGAGTGGCGGTTCCAGAAGAATGGTTTCAATATCCACAATCTGTGCGCTCGACCCTGCCTGGGAACTGGTGCCTCCAGCTTCTGCCATAGTTATTGCTTGCTACTGGTTCTGTCGAGAATATAGAGCATGCGTTAATATTGTAATGGACAAGATAGAACACGTTTTGCCCCCGTTACAATATTATCGTGAGGTGAGTAATGGGTTAGTGGTCAGTGAGTGCACGATGATCGTGGGTGTAGTGAATGCCTGGATAGTCCTAGGAGCTAGATGGAAAGATGCAGTGTCTGACTAATGCAGTTAGTAAGTGGAGATGAATTCACAAATTGGGGTCGGGCGGTTTATTACAAGTCTTAGGTTTCCAAACACCATGGATGGCTTTTGGTCTTGGTTCTCTAGAGACTCGGGAGGGTTGCATGAGTAATTCCGCTGGGGGTTGTTGTGTCTTTGGGACCCATTTAAGAGTGAGTCTGTGCGTGCTTCTAGGTGGCAGTGTGTTCGAGTGTATCAGACAAGAGTGGGTGGCGGCTGCTTGAGCGAGTGGACTTCGTGTATGATGCGAATGGTATGGGACTAGTTGAGTCCGCAAGCAAGCCTTAGGCACCCAAATTTGTCTTGGTTGTGGGTCAGCCTTCATCGACTTCCTGGGCACCCAGATAGATTTCACTTTGTCAACATAGGTTTTAGAAGTCCTCTTATTAGTATCATGTCGTTGATTACTAATAGGTGGTTGAGATAGTTGTCGCGACTTGGCTATAGTTGACCGCTCATCTTTTCGCACCCACATTTGTTTCACTGGTTGAGTTGTTCAGCTTCGCGCGTTCTTTTGGTCTCCCGCATAGATAGCCTTCAATAATTGATCTGCCCTTAGTCGCTGCCTCCTTCTGGCCCTTGGAAAAGAAGGGAGTTCCGCCAATGCCTTGACTGTTCTATTGAGATCTCCATTCCTCTGCATCACATAGCTTTGGACAAGAACAGCATGGTCAACTTCATGTGTACCCCTGGATGTTGGTGCAGACCAATCACCAATTGAAGGCTTGGAAGATCAAATGATGAAAGAAGAATCAATTCCTAGAGTGTGGAAGAAGATTACATTCAGAGGACAAGAGAAGTGTACACATATGTACATTAGTATAGTCATAGATGACTTAGATCTTTTGTTTAGTAAGAATCATGTACAAATTATCTATAAATATCTTGAGAAAAGTCGGGGAATGTATGAGAGCATAAGTGACATTAGTTAGAAGTTAAGAATGAGGGAGATAGAAGTCATGAGATAGAGAAAAAGATTAATGTGTTAGCTCTCATCACTCAGTTGTAATTTCTCTGAGTAAATGAAAATTGTTGCGCCCGATGTTTCTGTGTGTTCTCCTTCTACAGTAGATCAATTGTGAAATGCTTTTGTACAAGTCTAAGTTGAGAGTTGCTTGACCTCTGTGCAAAGTTTTAGCTTCCAATTGTAATCAGGCTGAGTGAATTAAGTGTAGGAACATTCATATGTGAAGTGTGTTCACTGGTTCCTAAAACAGGCGCAAATTTCGAAGTTAATGTTTTGATCATTCCTCTTAGCACAGTTTAAAGTTTTGCATGAGTGAAGGGTTAATCTTTAAGTTGGAAGATAAGCTACTTATGTCTAGAAGCATTTTGTAAAACGGGTTCTATTCAAGGAGAACCAAGTCTTAAAAGTTACAGGTGTAAAGTCGACTGTTTTGGATGACAGTTTCTGACATAGGTAACTTGAGAAGTTGATTTCTCAAGCTATACTTAATCTTTTGAAGAGATTCAACTTGGAGAAGATGCGCAATCTCTAGCATATGCTTCGTACAAAGTTTCATAAAAAACTTTACACGTTTGATAAGTCAATGTGAGGAAATAGTGCAGCAGACTTTTCTGTGTTTCATCTTCTTCACAGATTTGTTAATCTTTTGACAATTAGCAATTGATCCTCTAAACTAGTGGAGTGTTTGACTTATTCTTGGTATAGAGGTGCTCTAATCACAAGAATAAGTTGTTCTTTTGGAGTTTAATATTCTCCATCATTGGTATCAGAGCAGGAGACATCAATTTGAAGAAAGAAGGATCCCGACTGCTGCAGATTCAAGAAATTCAACACTTGAAGGACTAAGAAGTGAAAGCTTGGAGTCAAAGTTCAAGGAGAAGACTATTTGACATCAAGAAAAGCAAAAGGAGTCCAATTTGAAGTAAAGGTACATACATTGTTTGTAAAGCTTGAAGATTTCAATACACAGGTGGACATAAGATGGGAGAAAGCTTGCAGATTGATAAGCTAGATAGGGAGAACTATCCAGCATGGTCCATGAGGATGGAAGCACATCTCATGAGCAAAGACCTTATGGCATTCATTACAGGAGAAGAAGAAAAGCCTGAATTTTTAGATCCTAGTATTCCAACTAGGGAGGAACTTGCAACTTTGAAGACTTGGATGAGAAAGGATGCTCAAGCAAGGAGTATCATTTACATGGCTGTAAATGATTATTTGCTACCTCACATTAGAGGTTTGGAAAGTGCCACAGATGTTTGGAATGCCTTGGAAGAGCATTTCCAAAATACAACTAAGTCAAGGAAGTCCTCACTATGGGCTGAGTTCACAACCTTCAAGAAGAAGAGCTCACAATCAATTTCAGATTATGTGGCAAGGATGAAAGATATTGCAGATAGCTTGGGAGCAGTGGATGAAGACATTGAAGAGGAAAAGTTGGTAAGACAAATACTTACAGGTTTGAGAGGAGATGAGAAGTGGAAGCCTTTTATATTGTCCATAGAGTTGTCACTTGATCACTTTACTCCTGACCTTAATCAATTGCTAGGACATATGCTAACCTTTGAGCAGGATCTTAAAGGAGACAATGATAGAAGTACAAGTCAAGCTATGTACTCCAAGGACAAGAAAAAGAATGGCAAGGGAAAGCAATCAAATGATGATGAAGGGAATTCAAATCAAGCTAACTTCACAAAAGGGAAGACAAATTTCAGAGGTAAAGGAAGAGGAGGTAAGAACAAAGATAATGCTAAAGCTTGTTGGATTTGTGGCAGAACAAATCATTTGGCAAATGATTGTTGGTATAACAATCAAAATGGAGGATACAACAATCAGAATTATAATCAAAGAGGTAGAGGAGGCAGAAACCAAAGAGGCAACTTCAGAGGAAGAGGTGGTAGGACATCATATGGTAGAGGAGGTGGAAGAAACTTCCAATCTCAGTCCTACAACAATAATTATTACAATTATGCATCAGATCAGAAGGATGACATGACTCTTATCTTGAATGCAACTCATGAATCAATGGGAGAAGATCAAAGAATGTTTTATATTGACTCAGGGTGCAGTAACCATCTGAGTGGGAATCTATCTTTGATGACTGATATGGAAGCTAGGGTGAATGGACATACAGTTCAAACAGGTGACAATACCAAACATAAAGTGGAGAGCATTGGATCAGTGAAGACAAAGAGTGGAAGTACACTTCTGAGCAAGGTACTTTATGTTCCTACTATTCCTAAAAAATTGATAAGTGTAGGGCAAATTGTGGAGAAAGGATATGAAGTAAGATTCACAAATGATGGTGTCTATGTACAAGATCCAAATCAGGGATATAGAACCATAATTGCAGGTAAAAAGGAAGGAAGATTTTTCACTCTCAAGGTCCAAGGTAATGTGGGACATGCATTATTTACCTATGGAGGTCAAAAGGTCTCTGAATTAGACCTATGGCATAAAAGGCTAGGTCATTTCAATGAGAGAGCTATAAAGGCGATGTCAAAGAATCAGGTGGTGCTTGGATTGCCAAATATTGAAGGGCAACATATGGTGTACAAGTGTGAAGCTTGTCAATTAGGTAAAGCACATAAGAGTTCTTATAACAAATCAGGGTACAAGTATTCAAATATGCTTGAATTGGTTCATACAGATGTATGGGGTCCCTCAAGGGACTATAGCATAAATGGATCCAGATATTATGTGTTGTTTGTTGATGATGCAACCAGGTGGATTACTTTGTATGTAATCAAGGATAAATCAGAAGTTTTCAAGACATTCAAACATTTTCATGTCTATGCAGAAAGGATCACAGGACAAAAGCTAAAGAGGTTAAGATCAGATGGAGGGGGAGAGTATTTCTCAAAAGAGTTTGATGATTATTTGTGGAATGCAGGTATCAAAAGAGAAGTGACTTGCAGGTACTCCCCTCAACAAAATGGAGTAGCAGAAAGGAGGAATAGAACTCTTGTAGAGTTTGCAAGAGCCATGATGAAGGAAAAGAATTGTCCAAATTACTTATGGGCAGAAGCCATTAACACTGCAACATACCTTGTGAATAGGTTGCCTTGCAAAGCTTTGGATGGAGGAACCCCTTATGAAGCATGGTGGGGTAAGAAGCCTAGTCTTGATCATTGTAAAGTATTTGGATGTATTGCATATGCTTATGTTCCTTCACAATTAAGACATAAGCTAGAACCAAAAGCAGAGAAGTATGTGTTTATTGGATATGATGATAGACAGATGGGTTACAGGTTGTGGAGTCCATCCACAAAGCAATTTCTTGTTACTAAAGATGTGACATTTGATGAGCAAAATATGTGGTATACAGGATCACCAAATGAGTATACAGGTGTTGAAGAAATTCAGAGAAAAGGAAAAGCAAAGGTAAAAGTATGTGAAGAAATTGTTGATGAAATTGACTCTAGATGTAGAGTGCAGGGTCATGTAGAAGAAGGGCCAAGATTTGATCCAGAATCAAATGAGGCTGAAACTTCAAGAAGTGCAGAAATCAGAAGATCTACAAGGGAAAGGAAAGAACCTATAAGGTATAGTTATGATACATCTTTCCTAACAACAAAAGATTATGCATACATTGTAAAGACAGAAGAAGATCCAACCACTTATGAAGAAGCCAAAGGTAAACAGAATTGGGGAAAGGCAATGCAGGAAGAGTATGATGCTTTACTTGAAAATGAAACTTGGGAACTAGTACCAAGACCAAAGAATCAGAAGGTCATTGGATGTAAGTGGGTATATAAAACAAAGAGGTTTGCAGATGGTAAGGTGTCTAGATATAAGGCTAGACTTGTGGTCAAAGGTTATGCCCAAACTTATGGGGTAGATTATGATGAAACCTTTAGTCCTGTTGCTAAGATGTCTACAATTAGGACATTGATTGCTATTGCTGCTTGTAAGGGATGGAAATTATCACAACTGGATGTGAAAAATGCATTTCTAAATGGTTACATTGCAGATGAAGTATATATGGAGCAACCAGAAGGCTTCATGGAATCAATTGGATCAGATTATGTGTGTAAGCTCAAGAGAGCTTTATATGGATTGAAGCAAGCCCCAAGAGCTTGGAATTACAGATTGGTCAAGTTCTTGAATGAATGTGGATTTCAAGCATCAAAGGCAGATAGTAGCTTGCTAGTGAAGGCAAGTGAAAATGGATACATTTACATGTGCATTTATGTTGATGATATTATTGTTACAGGAACAGATGCTCAAGGAATCAATGAACTCAAGAAGCAAATAGAGAAGGAGTTTAAGATAAGTGACTTGGGAAACTTATCTTATTTTCTAGGAATGCAGATTGTGTATACTCAACATGGAGTATATGTTTCACAAGAGAGATATTTGAAGAATCTTCTAGTCAAGTTTAACATGGAAGATTGCAAGACCTCAACCACACCATTGGAGGTAAATCATAAATTAAGCAGGTATGGAGGTGAAGAATTCAATGACATGAAGAAATATCAGAGTTTGGTAGGTAGTCTAATCTATGCTACCTTGACAAGGCCAGATCTATCATATGCAGTAGGTGTGTTGTCACAATTCATGCATTGTCCAAAGAAGACTCATTGGATTGCAGCCCAAAGGGTACTCAGATATATCAAAGGAACTCTAAGTGAAGGTCTGTATTATGGTTTCACTTCTGATACAAGAATCAAAGTGTTTAGTGATGCAGATTGGGCAGGTGACTCAGATGATAGAAGGTCTACTCATGGATATCTATGTTATGTTGGAGACAAGTTAGTGTCTTGGTGTTCAAAGAAGCAACATACAGTTGCTTTATCATCCACAGAAGCTGAGTATAAGGGAATGGTAGAAGCTGCAAAGGAAGTGATATGGTTGAAGACCTTGATGAAAAGTTTTGAGATTGATCATAGTACTCCAATAATTTTTGGAGACAATATGAGTTCTTTGTATTTGGCAGCTAACCCTGTTTTTCATGCCAGGACTAAGCATATAGAGATTCAGTATCATTTCTTGAGGGAAAAGGTACTAGATAAAGAGATTGAAGTGATGTATACTCCAACAAAAGAACAAGTGGCAGATATGATGACAAAGAGTCTGGATGGACCTAAATTACAAAGGTTCAAAGACATGGCAAGTATAAAGAAGACAGAGAAAACCTCAATTGATGATTGAGGGGGAGCTGTTGGTGCAGACCAATCACCAATTGAAGGCTTGGAAGATCAAATGATGAAGGAAGAATCAATTCCTAGAGTGTGGAAGAAGATTACATTCAGAGGACAAGAGAAGTGTACACATATGTACATTAGTATAGTCATAGATGACTTAGATCTTTTGTTTAGTAAGAATCATGTACAAATTATCTATAAATATCTTGAGAAAAGTTGGGGAATGTATGAGAGCATAAGTGACATTAGTTAGAAGTTAAGAATGAGGGAGATAGAAGTCATGAGATAGAGAAAAAGATTAATGTGTTAGCTCTCATCACTCAGTTGTAATTTCTCTGAGTAAATGAAAATTGTTGCGCCCGATGTTTCTGTGTGTTCTCCTTCTACAGTAGATCAATTGTGAAATGCTTTTGTACAAGTCTAAGTTGAGAGTTGCTTGACCTCTGTGCAAAGTTTTAGCTTCCAATTGTAATCAGGCTGAGTGAATTAAGTGTAGGAACATTCATATGTGAAGTGTGTTCACTGGTTCCTAAAACAGGCGCAAATTTCGAAGTTAATGTTTTGATCATTCCTCTTAGCACAGTTTAAAGTTTTGCATGAGTGAAGGGTTAATCTTTAAGTTGGAAGATAAGCTACTTATGTCTAGAAGCATTTTGTAAAACGGGTTCTATTCAAGGAGAACCAAGTCTTAAAAGTTACAGGTGTAAAGTCGACTGTTTTGGATGACAGTTTCTGACATAGGTAACTTGAGAAGTTGATTTCTCAAGCTATACTTAATCTTTTGAAGAGATTCAACTTGGAGAAGATGCGCAATCTCTAGCATATGCTTCGTACAAAGTTTCATAAAAAACTTTACACGTTTGATAAGTCAATGTGAGGAAATAGTGCAGCAGACTTTTCTGTGTTTCATCTTCTTCACAGATTTGTTAATCTTTTGACAATTAGCAATTGATCCTCTAAACTAGTGGAGTGTTTGACTTATTCTTGGTATAGAGGTGCTCTAATCACAAGAATAAGTTGTTCTTTTGGAGTTTAATATTCTCCATCACTGGAAGGACCAGGAGTCTATGCCTTTCCTAGTTCTTGGAGTGCTCCATTATCTAACTCAATGGTAATTATACTCTGATTCACCCATACCTGAAGAAGTCCACTTCTTAGGTTTAAGTTGATTGCTTGGTCATAAATCCAGTCTTGACCCAAGACAAGAGGTTCGGTGAGGTCCTCATCTTGACACACTAGTACTCTGACTGTCAATCCTTCATCTTGAATGGAGATGGGAAGATCCACCTCGCCCAGGCAAGGGGTTTCCACACCTCCCAATCCTATGAGATATGCTTCTATAGGATTGACAGTTAATTTCAATTCTTGACAGTAAGATAACTTGACAGCACTAGTGGATGCACCTGAGTCAATCAAAGCTCTTATAGTCTTTGCACCTTTTCCTTGTCCTATATCTAAGGTTATAAAAGGACGTCGATCAATTATCCTATGAGAGCTGATACCTGAAACTTCACACATAGCCACATGATATCCTTGGTCTTCATATGCATCTGGTCTAGGTTGCTCTCTACCTTGTCTTCTTAATTTCATTCTCCGTATGCGCTCTAAGGCTTCTACTTGAGCTTCTTCTCGAATCCGCGTTTCTTCTTCTTTGCGTTTCTTAGCAGTGTTGAGTCGGCTTAGCATTTCCTCTGTGAGAGGTTCCTGATACAACTTGACTCTGCAACCACTAATGTAACTTGGAAGAACATCGCCTTCTAATGTGGCCAGCTGCACTGCTCCACTTGTTGAGATTCTATTAATGATCATGGGTCCGTAGCCTCTCTTCTCTAGTTTCCTTGCATGTTGTTTCAACGTGTAGACTAGTACCAGGTCTCCTGCTTTCAAGCCTTTATCCTTAATATGGGCATCAAAATATGCCTTCTGTCGTTTCTTAGCTGCATATATCCCTGCTGCCGCCCTCAGTCTTGTTTCTCCTAATCGTTCAAGGTCAAAAAGTCTAGAGGAGAGTTCATGACCCATCCATTCATGCTCTTGTGCTACTTTCAGTGTAGGTATTAAGAAGTCCAATGGTAGCACTGCATTTTGGACAAATACCATCTGAAAGGGGGTGGCTTGGGTACCATTTTGTAGGCGACTCGGTATGCCCAAACAGCATGGTGTAGCTGTTTGTCCCAATCAGAGCGTTTATTGTTCACTAATTTCGTAAGTACATTGCATAAGATCTTGTTGGTGCTCTCAGCCTGGCCATTTGCTTGAGGGTGATAGGGGGCAGACTTCTTATGTACTATCAAGAATTCTTGGAGCAAGTTTTCAATAACTTCATTCAAGAAATGAGTGCCTCTATCACTAACTAGCTCTATAGGTAGCCCATATCTAGTGAACACATTCTCAAATAAAAACGTAGCTGTTGTTTGAGCATCGTTCTTCGTTGTGGCTTTTACCTCTACCCACTTTGTTAGATATTCTGTCGCAACAATGATATATTCTGTATGGGAACCCTTAGCTGGGGGATTAATAGGACCTACGAAGTCTATTCCCCACTTAGAGAATGCACGTCCACCCATCATAGGTTTCAGTGGCATCTCATCTTTACGTATAGGATATTGAGTTCTCTGACAGACATCACATCGTTTCACATAGGTATGTGCATCCATGTGAAGGGTCGGCCACCAGAAGCCCGCAAATAGTATTGCCTTGATCACCCGTTCTGCTCCAAAGTGTCCTCCTGCTACACCTTGGTGAGTAGTTTCCAAGATCTTAAGATATTCACTCTCATGGACACATAGTCTCAGGTAACCATCTTTACCACGTTTGTATAGATTATCACCAATGAGTGAGTAATCCTGGGCTTCTTGTTCTAAACTCCTTTTCCTAGCCAGGGTCATGTCTGGAGGGAATGTTTTCATCCTCAGAAAGGATACTAGTGGTTCACTCCAATCCGGCACTATGGACACTTGATAAAGAGTGGCATGCTCCACAGGTGGTTTAGTGCAGCAGATTGGGCATTCCTTGTACAACTTTTGGACATCAGCTTCCATAGTCGGCCAATGCACTCCGAGTCTCCGTAGTGTCTGTAGGGTTCGTCGCTTTGAGTAGTGTTGCTCTAATGCACCTACATGTGCTAACTGCAACCATTTAGCGTACTCATCCTCTTCCACACAACAGGCCAAGATTCCTTGATCTGTGTGCTTGTACATACTTCCTGCCATGATGTGATACTTCTGGGCTTTTACTACCTCTCTATCCTGTGTGTTTATTACTGGGTGATTAGGCCCGTATGTCAATACTGGCACTAGTGGCTTAGCCCACTGTGGCACCACTTCCAAATTAAACAAGTAAGCATCAGGAAGGTCATCTGACACTCCTTGTGGGGCTTCTCCAGATGTGAGCCTTGAGAGATGGTCTGCTCTCAAATGAGTCCTCCCTTTTCTCACCACTACCTCAAAGTCATATTCCATTAGTAAGAGAAACCATCTTACTAATCTACCTGTATTGCATGGTTTGTTTACCAAGTACAACAATGCGTGATGGTCAGTAAAAAATTTAAACTTATTTGCAAGCAAATAATATCTAAACTTTTTAACTGCATATACCATGCCTAATCCTTCTCTCTCAGTAGTGGTGTAATTTTGTTTAGCTGCATTCAATTGTCTACTAGCATAGGCAATTGAAAGATCCATATTACCTTCACCCGTAGGTTGTGCGAGTACACACCCAATAGCATAATTGGATGCATCCATGTGAACATGGAATGGCTTGTTCCAATCTGGTATGGTCAAGATTGGTGCTGAACATAATCTTTGTTTAAGCTCCTGGAAGGAATTCTCACATTCATCAGTCCACTCAAAGTTAGTCAGAAGTCCGTACAGAGGCTTTGCTATGATGGCATACATGTGTATAAACCGTCAGTAATAACCACAATGCCCCATGAAAGCTTGTACTTCCTTGACATTCCTTGGCCTAGGTAGCTCTGCTATGGCTCTCACTTTCTCTTCATCAGTGGATATGCCATTCTTTGACACTATGTGTCCTAAAATCTTACCTTGCCTGATCATGAAAACGCACTTTTTTGGGTTTAGACAGACTTGATATTCTCTACATTTGTCAAAGATTTGTCTCAGTTCAGGAATATGGGTTTGTCTAATGTTGGAATGAGCACAAAGATCATCAACATAGACTTCTAAATTCTTCCTCAGGAACTCCTTGAATACATGGCACATCAGCCTCTGGAAGGTTGCTGGTGCATTGGTAAGCCCAAATGGCATTACCCGAAAGGCGAATATGCCCCATTCCGTGGCAAAAGTTGTCTTATGCTGATCCTCTGGAGCTATGGCTACTTGATTGTAGCCCAAAAATCCATCGAGGAAGCTGTACACTTCCTTACCTGCTACTCTTTCTAAGAGATGTTCTGTGATAGGAAGCGGATAGTTATCTCGAATTGTGGCTGCATTAACTTTCTTCAAGTTAATGCACACACGCAGCTTTCCATTTTTCTTGGGCACCACTACAATGGGGGATACCCATTCAGTGTGCTCAATTTCATAGATGAATCCAGCTTCGACCAGTCTATCTATCTCCTCTTTGATCTTGGCAGCGTAATTATAATTGTATGTATATGGCTTTTTCTTAGAGGGTTTGGCATATGAGGTCATGGGGATGGTGTGTGAGCATATGTCAGGGTCCACACCTTTCAAGTCCTTGTAACTCCAAGCAAACACATCTCTGTATTCTCTTAGCAAGGCTATCAATTCTTGCTCTTATTCTTCCGTCAGGTCATGTCCGATGTAAGTGCATCTCTCTTCTCCTTCCTCTATGGCTACCACTATTTTCTTGGTGGTTTCTTTGTTATCATAGGCCTCCCCGGATTGCGCCTCTCGTTTAGGCATTCTGATCATGACTCTCCTGTCATCTATCTCATACTTCTTAAACTTTTCTGGGACCTCAAACAAAGATTCTTCCTCTTCTGGTGTGACTTCTCTCTTCTTTCTTTTCTTTCCTTCTTCCTTCAGGGTCACATGTGTGGCTAGTCTTACATCACTTGTAAGCTCTCCATACCTCTGGGATTGAAATTCTACTTCATGGAAGTATTCTTCATCTGATGCAAAAGGTGCGTCCATACTGATTGACTCTAGATCGGAGTCACTCGCATCCTCAAATGCATCAGGATTAGGTTCACATTCTTCTAACACGGCCTCTCCCATGATTGGCTCTATGGAAAAAACTCAAATGTCATAGCCATCCTCATCACAGTGGGGTGTCCATTGTTCCTCATTGATGGCTACATCTATTGTTGCTAGGATTTCTGCCCAGCCGTGGGGTTCAAATTCTTTGTTAGGAAATACTACAGGTGCATAGGTTGGGTCTTGAATGGGTCTATGTGTTTCATTTGCACCTATATCTCTGGCCTTTTCTCTTCTCTCCTCTTCTACTACCACTTTGCACATCCATAAGTGGGTGTCTTCATGCATCCATGAGGATCCTGATCCTATGGAATGCACAGATTTTGTATCATCTTTGGCTCTATGGATGGGATTCCATTGGATAGGGGGAACATCTCTATGAGAGTAATCTTTGAGATTCACTTTGGTCGTAACACCCAAGTGTTGCAGGTACAAAGAATTGGTTCCCCAATCCTGTACCACTTGCAATTGTCGCATAAAGGGTCGTCCCAAGATCATTTCATAGGCATGGTTCTTGCTAAAATCACATATAGCAAATGTATGCTCAAACTCGACACCACAAGTGGTGAGAGTTATTCCTTCTAGCAATCCTAAGGGTCTCTCTATGTGACCATCGGCCATTTGCAATTTCATCCTTGTGGGCCTGAGTGCTGGTTTGCCCCAACGCTTCCATAGGGAAGTGGTGGCAATTGCAACTCCTGCACCTGAGTCCAAAATTGCCTTGGTGGTGTGCCCCTGGTAGGTAATGGGAAGATAGGTGTTCCCTTCTTCACCTTCACACATGTCTCCTATCTTACCCAAGGGTATTTCTGGCACTATTCTCTGGGATCCTACCTGGGAACGAGGTTTTGCTATCTCTGGTACTTGTTTGGCTACATGTTTCCATAATTCAGGTCTAACCTTGAGTAGCTCTTCTAACTTGAGATTGCACTGCACTTTAGTGTTTTTCACTACCTCTGTGTTCCTAGGTAAGACTGAGTCCTCATTTCGTACCATGACCGTGAGTGCTCTCATACAAGTAGACTTAGCTTCCCATGGGCCTGTGAAGTGGGGTAATTCTTGTAGAGAGTTAGAATCAAAGTCTAATCTTTCTTGAGAGTGGGTGCTCTCCTGCTCCTCATAAATGGATGGGATGTCTTGTGGGAATTGGTCGTGTGCATCATCCACCAGTTCAATGGGAGGAGGCACTTCACTTTCTTTAGCCCATTTGTCTTCTTGAATCTCTCGTAGGAATTCTGGTGTGAATCGATTCATAGAAGATGATGTTTCTGGCTTCGTACAGTTAGACACATAAGCTTCAGGCACATATGCTTCCTGGGCAGGAAGACCTGCTCTTTCACTTGCATTGTCCTTATGTTGAGAGGAGGGTTCCTTTTCTGATTGTGCAATTAGCTTCTCTATTCTTTCTAACAATCCATCAAAGTGCAATTGTGTCTTCGCTGAACTAGAGATGTTAAATAGGCGACTGGCTTCAAAAATGGTCTGAGCCAATTCCACCATCTTAGCACAAATTTTGGTTCGTTCTAGCTCTAGTTCTGCTCTAGGGTAACACTTTTCATGATCAGTTACGTTTGGCCCTTCTTGGATTCTGGCCTGATAGGCTTTAAGCATCATATTAAGGTCTTCAGGAGTGGGATCTGCTAGGACTGATCCTACTCTAGGGGGTGGTGGAATTAGGTGAGGCGGGTTGGAAGGTGGCGGGTCGGATGGAGTTGGGAATGGTGGAGGTGGGGTAGTGTGAGAGGGAGTTTGAGATGTGAGTTCAGCTATCCTGGCCTTTGTTTCTCTGAGGCTTTCCTCGAGTTCACTCATCTTTTTCGCCCATTGCCTTTTCATTCTTTCACGACTATCTCTCCAAGCTCTAGTCCTCTTCTTTGTCATGCTCTCCGTTTCACTAACATCTGGGCTCTTATCCTGACCTACCCCTTGGTTTTGCTGCAATGCTTGAGCTCTAGTGACTACCTGTACTGGTGTAGTGGAAGTGACACTTCATGTGGAATCTACCACTAACCCAATAACGTTAATGGGGGTGATTTTTGGCATATTATTAGGATTCTTAGGGCAGTCTCGTAAGAGATGCTCCTTTCCACACTCTTGGCAAAAACCCTGGATCGTCACTGCTTGGGGTTGTGGAGGTGGAGGCAAGGGACAATCACGAATGAGATGATCTCCCTAACATCTGTAGCATGGTCCTCTAGGGAATGGGGGTCTTACTTGCCTAGGTTGGGGTCTAGGGTTGGGGTTTGCATACATGACATTTGTGTAATCTGACACCCAACTAGGTTCATTTGGCTCTTCACTATAGTAAGACTCACCATGTTCACGAGACTGCATGTAGTAAGCCTGGGGACTATCAACATGTGTAGAATCGAAGCTATGGTCACTGGGATCACTTTCTGAAAGCAATGGTGTTACGGGGACTATAGCTCTATTCAGGTTTTCTTCTGCAGCTCCATACTTTACAGGGATCACGTTGGATGGAGCTGGAGGTTGTTGGGCTAGCACAGGCTGAGGCCTTTGCTGGGCTTGGTATTGTGTTTGGTAGGTTTGTTGAGGCCTAGCATACTGTTGTGGTGGGTATTGGTTCTGGTATCTGCCTTGTTGAGGGTATGGCTGAGGGTAGGTTTGCCTAACAGCTTGCTTATTGTATGGGCAGTCTGGTGCTGTGTGATTTGTGTATCTTCGTTCTATGGTGCAGTACTGTGTTGGTGCATGCCAATCATCAATTGAAGGTTTATGAAGAAATGAAGTCAAATTCAGAAGTTTGAAGGAAGGACATACTCAGAAATTCAAAGCTATGTACACATATGTACATTAGTTCAGATATAGGTTACTCACACTTTTGATTAGTCATAAGTTTGTACATATTTGCCTATAAATGTTTTGAAAAAAGTCGGGGCATGTAGAATAGAGAATAGGAAGAGAGAAATCAGATGTAGTAAGTGTCATTGGACACGTGAAGAGTTAGTTGAGTTATCTCTTCAATGTAGTTGTAACTTTTCTGAGTAATCGAAAAAATCTTGCGCCCGATGTTTCGATGTTTCCTACTTCTGTAGTTAATCTTTCAAGAAATCCTTCTGAACATATCTAAGTCCATAGTTAATCAATCTATGGCTAGAATTTGAGAGTCCAAGTTTAATCAGGCTAAGAGAATTTTGCATAGGAACATTCACATGTGAAGATGTTCTAAGAGTCGTCAAAACTGGCGCAGATTTCATGTTCAGAGAATTGATCATTGCTCAGTGCACAGTGTAAAGTTTTACACAAGTGAGGGCTTAAAATCTAAGTTGAAAGGTAAGCCATCTATGGCTAAAAGATCTTGATCAAATGGGATTTACTTTGGGAGAACTAGTGTTAAGAAATTACAGGTGTGAAGGTCGTCATTGCAAAGAAGCTGTTTCAGACATAGGTAAAGTGTTTCACACATTTCTCACAATATACTCAATCATTTTGAGAAATTTAACTTGGAGAAGTTGCACAACCTTAAGGCAAAGCATTGTGCAAAGTTTTATTAAAAACTTTATAGGATTGATTAGTCAATGAGTGATTAATCTGCAGCAGACTTTTCAGAGAAGTGATTTCTTCACAGTTAATCAGTTTCTTGGTAATGTGATAATGAATTTCCAAGATTCTGTTGAGTCTAAAGTTATTCTTGGTCTAGAGGTGGTCTAATACCAAGGATAGCTTATTCTTTTGGAGATTAACACTCTTCATCAGTGGTATCAGAGCAGGTTGTGTCAAAATTAAGGAAAGGAAGACTCCGACTGCTACAGATATACAAATTCTACATCTCGAAGGTTCAGAAGGATAAAGAGTAAAGAAAGATTGAAGGGAGACACGCAAAGATTATCAAAAGGATCAGAAGAAACAACATTCGAAGTTAAGGCACATTTATTTCTTGTAAAGGCTAAAGCTTTGAGACTACAGGTGAAGCAAGGATGGGAGATAGTCTCCAAATTGAAAAGTTGGATAGAGAGAACTATCCAGCTTGGTCTATGAGGATGGAAGCTCATCTTATGAGCAAAGATCTGATGGGATACATCACAGGAGAGGAAGAAAAGCCAGAATTTAGAGATTCTAGTGTTCCAACTAGAGAGGAGCTTGCAGACATGAAGAATTGGATGAAGAAGGATGCTCAAGCAAGGAGCATAATCTACATGGCAGTCAATGACTACTTGCTTCCTCACATTAGAGGACTTGAAAGTGCATGTGACATTTGGAATGCTTTGGAAGAGCATTTCCAAAACACAACCAAATCAAGGAAGGCTTCACTACGGGCAAAATTTACTACTTTCAAGAAGAAGGCTTCACAATCAATTTCTGATTATGTGACAAAGATGAAGGACATTGCAGATTCTTTAGGTGCAGTGGATGAAGATATTGAAGAAGATAAATTGGTAAGACAAATTCTCACAGGGCTAAGAGGAGATGAGAAGTGGAAGCCTTTTATTTTGTCTACAGAACTTTCCTTAGATCACTTCACTCCTGATTTGAATCAATTGTTAGGTCATATGCTAACTTTTGAGAATGATATCAAAGGAGATGTTGATAAGAGTGCAGGTCATGCAATGTACTCTAAAGACAAGAAGAAAGCTAACAAAGGAAAGCAACAATCAGGTGAAGAAGAAGGTACTTCAAACCAAGCAAATTTCATAAGAGGAAAAGGAAATGGCAGAAGTAGAGGAAGAGGCAGAAACAACAAAGATAATGCAAGAGCTTGTTGGATATGTGGTAAGACCAATCATCTATCTCATGATTGTTGGCACAATAATCAGAACAATGGTAATTATCAGAACTTTAATCAAAGAGCAAGAGGTGGTAGATTTCAGAGAGGAAACTTCAGAGGTAGAGGTGGTAGGAATTCTTTTGGAAGAGGTGGAGGAAGAAGCTTCCAAAATCAATCCTATAATAACACCTACTACAACTATGCATCAGATCAGAAGGAGGACTCGACTCTCATTATGAATGCAACATGTGAAACCTCACATGAGACATGAGAGTGTTCTATATTGATTCAGGATGTAGTAATCATTTAAGTGGAAATATTGCTTTGATGACTGATCTAGATCATAATGCAATTAACCATACAGTTCAGACAGGTGACAATACAAAGCATAAGGTAAAGTCAATTGGTTCAGTCAAAGCTAAAGATGGGAGCACTCTTCTGAGTAAGGTTCTTTATGTTCCCACAATTCCAAAGAATTTGATCAGTGTAGGTCAAATTGTGGAAAAAGGATATGAGGTAAGGTTCACCAATGATGGAGTCTATGTTGAAGACCCTAGTCAAGGGTATAAACAGGTTGTTACAGGAAAGAAGGAAGGGAGGCTTTTCACATTGAAGGTACAAGGAAATGTTGGACATGCTATGTTCACATATGGAGAGCAAAAGGTGTCAGAATTGGATCTTTGGCACAAAAGACTTGGACACTTCAATGAAAGAGGTATCAAAGATATGATTAATAATGGTTCAGTGCTTGGATTGCCTAATGTTGCAGGTCAACATATGACATACAGATGTGAGGCATGTCAATTAGGTAAGGCCCATAAACAATCTTATTCCAAGCATGGATTTATGTATTCAGAAAGACTTGAGTTGGTGCATACAGTTGTGTGGGGTCCTTCAAAGGACTTTAGTATAAATGGTTCAAGATATTATGTCATATATGTTGATGATGCTACCAGATGGCTCACAATTTATGTGATTAAAGAAAAGTCAGAAGTGTTTAATACATTTAAACACTATCATGCATATGCAGAAAGGATTACAGGTAAAAAATTGAAGAGACTAAGGTCAGATGGAGGGGGAGAGTATTTTCTAAATGAATTCAACGATTACTTGTGGAATGCAGGTATAAAGAGAGAAGTTACTTGCAGGTACTCTCCTCAACAAAATGGGGTAGCAGAAAGAAGGAACAGGACACTTGTTGAATTTGCAAGGTCCATGATGAAGGAGAAAAATTGCCCAAATTATTTGTGGGTAGAGGCTGTAAATACAGCTACTTATTTGGTCAATAGATTGCCTTGTAAAGCTTTGCAAGGTATGACACCATATGAAGCTTGGTGGGGTAAGAGACCTACCTTGGATCATTGCAGAATATTTGGATGCTTGGCATATGCATATGTGCCATCTCAATTGAGGCATAAGTTGGAGCCTAAGGCAGAAAAGTATGTATTCATTGGTTATGATGATAAGCAAATGGGATACAGGTTGTGGAGTCCATCCACAAAGCAATTCCTTGTATCCAAGGATGTTACATTTGATGAGCAAGGTACTTGGTATGTAGGTAAATATAATATACAAGCAGATGTTGAAGAAGTAGTGGATCAAAGGAAAGGTAAAGCAAAGGTTCAATTACTTGATGAAAATGAGAATAATGAAGTACAGGTTGAAGTTGAAGAAAGGCCAAGGTTTGATCAAGAATGTGATGAACCAGAGACTTCAAAAAGTGCAGAAGTTAGGAGGTCATCTAGGCATAAATGGAAACCCACAAGGTATAGCTATGACACCTCATTCTTGACTACTAAAGATTATGCTTATTTGGTAAAAGCAGATGAAGATCCATCTACATATGATGAAGCCAAAGGCAAGAGAAATTGGGAAGAAGCCATGCAAGAGGAGTATGATGCATTGATAGAGAATCAGACTTGGGATCTGGTTCCTAAACCTAATAGCCAGAAAATTATTGGATGTAAGTGGGTTTATAAAACAAAAAGATTTGCACATGGAAGTGTGTCTAGGTACAAAGCTAGACTTGTTGTGAAAGGGTATGCACAGACATATGGAGTGGACTATGATGAGACCTATAGTCCTGTGGAAAAAATGACAACCATCAGAACTCTCATAGCAATTGCTGCTTGCAAAGGTTGGAAGTTATCTCAATTAGATGTTAAAAATGCTTTTTTGAATGGTTACATTTCAGATGAAGTTTACATGGAGCAACCAGATGGGTTCAAAGATCAAGTGAGTCCAAATTATGTGTGTAAGCTCAAGAGAGCTTTGTATGGATTAAAGTAGGCCCCAAGGGCATGGAATTATAGGCTTGTAAAGTTCTTGAAGGAACTTGGATTTCAAGTATCAAAGGCAGATAGTAGCTTGCTAGTCAAAGCAAGTGAAGATGGACTCATTTATGTTTGTATTTATGTTGATGACATAATACTTACAGGAACAGATGATAAAGGAATACAAATGATCAAGAAGCAGATGGAGAAAGAGTTCAAAATTAGTGATTTGGGGAACTTGTCATTCTTCTTGGGAATGGAGGTTTTATATACTCAACATGGAGTATATGTGACCCAAGAAAGGTATCTTAAAAATTTGCTAACCAAATTTAAAATGGAAGATTGCAGGGCTGCACCTACACCATTGGAAGTAAACCATAAATTGTCTAGATTTGGAGGAGAAGAATTCAGAGACATGAAGCTCTATCAAAGTTTGGTTGGTAGCTTGATTTAAGGCCTGATTTGTCATATGCAGTTGGTGTGCTTTCACAATTCATACATTGTCCTAGAAAAGAACATTGGATTGCAGGACAAAGAGTACTTAGGTACATCAAGGGTACACTCAGAGAAGGACTGTACTATGGATTTACTTTTGATACAAGAGTGAAGATATATAGTGATGCAGATTGGGTAGGTAATGTGGATGATAGAAGATCAACACATGGATATTTGTGCTATGTAGGAGACAAATTGATTTCATGGTGTTCTAAGAAGCAACATACAGTTGCTTTGTCATCTATAGAAGCAGAATATAAAGGTATGGTGGAAGCTGCAAAGGAGGTAATATGGCTAAAGACACTTATGAAGGATTTTGATGTGATTCAAAGTACTCCTATTATTTGTGGAGACAATATGAGTTCTCTATACTTGGCAGCTAATCTTGTGTTTCATGCTAGAACTAAACATATTGAAATACAGTATCATTTTCTGAGAGAGAAGGTCATTGATAAGGAAATTGAAGTTATGCATACTTTTGCAAAAGATCAACTTGCAGATATGATGACAAAAAGTCTAGATGGACCAAAGCTACAAAGATTCAAGGATATGGCAGGTATTAAGAAGATAGAGAAAAACCTCAATTAATGATTGAGGGGGAGCTGTTGGTGCATGCCAATCATCAATTGAAGGTTTATGAAGAAATGAAGTCAAATTCAGAAGTTTGAAGGAAGGACATACTCAGAAATTCAAAGCTATGTACACATATGTACATTAGTTCAGATATAGGTTACTCACACTTTTGATTAGTCATAAGTTTGTACATATTTGCCTATAAATGTTTTGAAAAAAGTCAGGGCATGTAGAATAGAGAATAGGAAGAGAGAAATCAGATGTATTAAGTGTCATTGGACACATGAAGAGTTAGTTGAGTTATCTCTTCAATGTAGTTGTAACTTTTTTGAGTAATCGAAAAAATCTTGTGCCCGATGTTTCGATGTTTCCTACTTCTGTAGTTAATCTTTCGAGAAATCCTTCTGAACATATCTAAGCCCATAGTTAATCAATCTATGGCTAGAATTTGAGAGTCCAATTGTAATCAGGCTAAGAGAATTTTGCATAGGAACATTCATATGTGAAGATGTTCTGAGAGTCGTCAAAACTGGCGCAGATTTCATGTTCAGAGAATTGATCATTGCTCAGTGCACAGTGTAAAGTTTTACACAAGTGAGGGCTTAAAATCTAAGTTGAAAGGTAAGCCATCTATGGCTAAAATATCTTGATCAAACAGGATTTACTTTGGGAGAACCAGTGTTAAGAAATTACAGGTGTGAAGGTCGTCATTGCAAAGAAGCTGTTTCAGACATAGGTAAAACGTTTCACACATTTCTCACACTATACTCAATCATTTTGAGAAATTTAACTTGGAGAAGTTGCACAACCTTAAGGCGAAGCATTGTGAAAAGTTTTATTAAAAAATTTACAGGATTGATTAGTCAATGAGTGATTAATCTGCAGCAGACTTTTCAGAGAAGTGATTTCTTCACAGTTAATCAGTTTCTTGGTAATGTGATAATGAATTTCCAAGATTCTGTGGAGTCTAAAGTTATTCTTGGTCTAGAGGTGGTCTAATACCAAGGATAGCTTATTCTTTTGGAGATTAACACTCTCCATCATACTGGCTACTAGGATTTACTTGGGGTTGAGCCATAATGGGACATACATTCGCCATGTGGTCGCCACCACAAGTATAGCATCTTTTCACAGGGGCAAACCTTGGGATCTGTTTGTTAGTGACACCTAATTTCTGAGCTACTTTCTCTGCAAGTTCCTCAATTGATGTGGATTGCGTGGAAGAGAGGCTAGAGGCACTATCAGAATCTTTGTAGATTTTGGAAAGCTCTAACTCCTCCCCTAGGTTGTCCTCGATGTCAATGCACATGCGTACACACTCTTCTATGGTCCTAGGTCCTTCAAGTACACATAGGATCTTAGCTTTGTACTCAGCAATCCATCCAAGAATAAAGTCACTTGCTTAGCTAGTGTGGGGAGCTCCGAAACAGGGCATCTTTCAAGATATTGCCTGAATCTTCATCCTGCAAGTCTCACGGTCTCTTGAGGGGTTTGCTTGAAGCTGTGAATCAATGAGGAGGTATTATGTCTTATTCCAGTCTTAGAGAATTCAATAATGAAAGCCTCCAGGAGTTGGTCTATGCTCCTAAACTGTCTCTCATTCAATGGTTGGAACCACGTAAGGGCTGTGTTCCTAAGGGTTAGACCAAAGGCATTATATTGTGTGAATAGGTCCTCCACTTGTTCTGCTCTCAAGACTTGCCTAAACTCTGCCACATGATCGTATGGGTCTCCTGTGCCATCAAAGTAATTTTTCATGGACTTAACTAGCTGAGTTGGTCTCAAAGTCCTTGTGTGCTCTCTAGGTCGTGGTAGAGGGAACTCATCCGCATTTCTTTGATTCCTGTGAGCTCTATGTATCTCAGGTTCCACCCTATTTGTTTCCATCCTTGTTCTTTCTCTGCCCCCTGGGTTAGCAAAGCTTACTTCTTGCCTATCTCTACTTCTGTCTCTTTGAGTTCCATGAGCTTGGGATGTTCCCGCTCCAGGGTGACCGTAGGACACATTTGATCTTGGTTGGGGGAAAATAATTTCACCTTTCCAAGTGTAAGCATGCCTATCATTTTCTATCACCACAAAGATCCTCTCTGAAGCGTGATCTAAGTAGGTCACTCTACCTGGGCTATCAGGATCCTTAAACTCATAGATCATGATTGTTCCTATATCAATTGGCCGATCAGATTTATATCTCCAAAAGGCTTCGTCAGTTTCTCGGTTCAAAAGCAGATCTATGCTCTTATTATCTTGGGGAATCCACTCTGGTGTGATAATCCTAGTGAGAACAGATTTGCCTCGGGGGGTCCTTGGTTCTTCACCCATGTTTCCTTGCTCTAGGTCACCTAAGTCCGATTCTAGGACTACATTCCCAAATTCATCAGTCCTATCGGGATGACTGGTGACTACATATATTGTCCCTTCCTTGTCTAAGTACACTCCGTTTTCAAACTTGACAGCTGGACGCTCTAGTCCAATGGATTGATCAGGATTCTTAATCTGTACCACAGATCTTCCTAGGCCGTCCTCATAGATGCTAGCACCCAATCGGTTGGTCCTAAGGTATTCCAATTGCATTTTGTAAGGTCCTTCTACCCTGTGCAAGTAAGGCACTCCTGAACTTCTCGTAGGTCTGTCCATGCCTTGAGACATCTCTGATTCACTCGTCTCAAAGCTAGGGTAGTATGAGTGGTGGCTCAACTGCTGGGCCCAAGACCTAGCAGTGTGGTTGACACTAGCCTCTGAAGACCTAAGACTTTGCCTTTCTCTCCCTAGATGTCGCCCTGATCTAAGGTTCATAAGCCTAATTGAATAACCCAAATTTGCCCAAGTACAACCTCGTTGCGGAGTTCTTTTGTATCAGTTACTTGATTCTTTTTAGTTGATTATAGTGTTAACCTTCTTGTTTGATATCATGTCGTAAGGTATACTTGAGTGTAGTTCCGCACTTAAAGTTGATCGTTCCACGTTAAGTTCTTTCCCCTTAAAGTTCTCGACAGTACAAAGATTATGTCCTTAGCTTGAACTTGAAAGTTTAAGTATTCTTCAACTTGATAATTGCCTATCGTCGCCCTGACTTACTCCTACCCCTAGTCGTTCTTAGCCTAATCTAGGAATTGACGAAGGGGGGGTTGAGAATATTCCGACCTTTCTTGCTGATCCTTGTTCTTTAGTGCTCGAGAAGTTGATTCTCAAGCTGGCACAAAGCCCTTGCTTGGATGCTCTCAATTGCTCCTCAATAGACCTGCTCGATCGCGATTGATACGTGTCACGCGTAGGATCTGTCCGTCGTGGTCAAAGGATCGTTGACTCTGTCAGTCGTGATTGACTGGTCGATCGTGATTGATGGCTCGATCGCGATTGACACGTGTCACGCGTAGGATCTGTCCGTTGTGGTCAAAGGGTCATTGACTCTGTCGGTCGCGATTGATGGGTTGATCGCGATTGACACGTCGGTCGCGAGGGTCTGTCCGTCGTGGTCAAACAATCATTGACTGTGTCGGTCGCGATTGACAGGTCCGTCGTGGGCTGTCAGTCACGATTGACTAGTCGATCGCGATTGATGGCTCGATCACGATTGACACGTGTCATGCGTAGGATCTGTCCGTCATGGTCAATCGATCGTTGACTCTGTCGGTCGCGATTGACAGAGCGATTGCGATTGACAGAAATCTGATGAATTTCAAAAATCTAAGCACAGTTTTGGGAAGCTCTAGGCCTGTAGATCATGATTTTGTACTTTGTTTGGCAAATGGAGCATTTTTTTTGTCGGTTGCGATTGACAGAGGTCGGCGACACAGAGACAGTTGCCAAGATTTTCGTACCTGCGCGACGTGCTGGAGATGATGGGATGGCCAATACCTGCAAGCAAACTCAAAAAACATGCAAAACAAGTGCACACAAGATCGCTCTCTCGCTCTCTCTCACAAATGAAATGAGGTAAATGAAAGGGGGAAGGAGATATAGTCAAAAAACTGAAAGTTTTGCGATGGTGGAGATGGAGGTGGGAGATGGTGATGATGGTGATGGTGATGAAGAAAACAAAAGGAAATAGATAAAGGTGAAGAAACTACCTATAACTCCAACGCTTCAACTCTACGTCTTACCATCACACGCTCGTCCTCAAAGCTCGATCCCTGACAACGGCGCCAAAATTTGGTGTCGCTCAATGATGAGTAGCACCTCCTTTAATGTCAATGCGGGAAGACGTGAGGATGGTATGAAGACCTCGAGCAAGTGGAGGCACAAGTGCATGAGGGAGAAGCACACAGACATGCACACACATACACACACACGCGCACACACGGCAAGACAAAGAGTGAGAATCAATGGAGTTCTTTAGATTATTTTCAAAAAGCTCTTACAAGTTCGTTTCAATTACAATCTACCGTCAAAAATGAGCTCTCTAGCTCCTTTTATAGTTTTTGACTAGCTTTGGCCTTGTCCAGACCTAGTGTCCGGCCTAGTTAAAAATTAGGTTCCCGGGCTTATTTGAGGGCTCAAACGAGGTCCAAAAAATATGAAAATTGGCAGGTAGATACTTCTAAAGCTCTTGAAGCTCAAGGACTCCTTGGCTTGCACAAAACGGAGTTACAAAAATACGAAATGGTATTTACAATGGTGTTCAATGATTAAAATCACTATTTGTGTAGGGATTTTCTCTGTTGATTTGTCATACACATCTCTGAGCTCCCTACTTGCTCTTTCCTCTCATGTGTTCAACTCCTTGATGTCTGAAAAATTTAGATGGCCTACTTGCCAGATCTTCTTTGGCTACTGTGTCTACTTGTGCTATCTCTTCGTTCCGACCCTCTTTGTCTCGTGGCTCCTTGGGTTCCCTAACCGCTGCCAACAATTGTTGGAAGCAGCCAGAGGCACAGACGATGCAGAAGCATGTAACAACGGAGCAGGGAGCTAGTCGGATCATTTTTCAAACTACTATGTTTTTATTACCTCTTCAAACATCCAACAGTGATTTTCATCACTCTTGTAACATATGTAATATAGACAAAATCCCATTTTCTAATTCATAGCTCCATTTTGTGCAATCCGAGGAGTCCTCGAGCTTGAGGAGCTTAGGTAGAATGCGCGTACCAATTTTCGTTATTTTTAGACATCGTTTACCCTTCCAAATAGCCTCTAGGACCTATTTTTTAACTATGCCGGTCATTAGATGTGAAACCGGTCAAAACTAGTCTAGAAACTATAAAAAGAGCTAGAGAGCTCATTTTTGAGGTTGGTTCATGTTGGTTAGTGTGAGCTTAGAGTTCTTTTGAGCTTGTAATAGTGTTCTTGAGCAATAGAGTGATTTCTGATCTTCCATTGTATCTTGCTTGTCTCTTCTTAGTGTGTGTGTATGTGTGTGTGCATTTTTATGCTTCTCACCCTCACTCTCACTTCATCTCACGTTCACGATCTTCATATCACTCCTATCTCTTCCGCGGATTGACATTAAGGAGGTGGAGCTTCTTAACGTGGTTCTCACCATTGTGCTAGAGCAACACCAAATTTGGCGCCGTTGCCGGGGATCGAGTCTAGGACGAATGTGTGATGGTAAGAGTATAGCAAGAAGTGGCGTTGGAAGGTAAAAATTTCAGTTTTTGTTGTTGTTTTTACTTAGTTTTTAGTGTTTTTCACCTCCCCCACACTCCATCTTCATCACCGCATCATCATCTTCATCTCCAAAAAAAATCAAAAAATTCACCATATCCACCCATTCTCCTCATTTCCCCTCATTTGTGCATGCAAGAGAGTGAGAGAGAACGTTTGTGCTTGTGTATACTTTTGTTTTCTTGAGTTTTCTTGCAGGTCCAGAGCTCCAGTGCATCAGGAAAGCTTGGAAAAGGTAAAATTTTCACTTTCTGTCAAAAATTTCCGAGTGTGTCAGACCATCGCGATGGTCTGCAACCTTCGGAATTTTTGGTAGGCGACCACACCACGAGGTAGGCGACCCTTGCGCTTGCACGAATCCACAGGTGCATCAGAAAAAATCATAGTTTGGTGGACCATCGTGACGGTCTCTGACCATCGCGATTGTGTCACACCATCGCGATTGGCTCACGCCATCGCGACGGCTTGGCCGGACCATCGCGACAGTCTCTGACCATCGCGATTGTGTCACGCCATCGCGATGGCTTGGCCGGACCATCGCGACAGTCTCTGACCATCGCGATTGTGTCACGCCATCGCGATTGGCTCACGCCATCGCGACGACGGTGCCACGTGGCAAGTCAGACCATCGCGATTGTGCAAGACCACGCCATCGCGACGGTACAAGACCACGCCATCGCGACGGTGCAACTCCATGCCATCGCGATCGTGTAATTTCAGACCATCGCAATTGTGCACCCTCATGCCATCGCGACGATACCCCTAGACCATCGCGACAGCCCAAAAATTCAGACCATTGCGATTGGCTCATGCCATCGCGCCCAGACCATCGCGGTCAGACCATCGCGACGGTGCTCTTCAGACCATCGCGATTGTGTAAACTCACGCCATCGCGATTGTGCAAACTCACGCCATCGCGATTGTGCAAACTCACGCCATCGTGACGGTCCGAACTCACGCCATCGCGACGGTCCGAGTTCACGCCATCGCGATAGTGCAAGCTCACGCCATCGCGACGGTCCCAGACCATCGCGATTGGCTCACGCCATCGCGATTGTGCACCCCCATCGCAAATTTTAGGGTTTCATTTTTTGGCCAATTTTGGGGCAATTTTTGGGAAATTTTTGGGTGATTATACTCATAGGAGACCCTTTAGCTCATATTTGGAGAGAAACCTGTTTGTCAGTTTTTACCCCCCAGGGCCTGAACGGTCATAACTTTTTCATCCGAAGTCCGTTTTTTGAGCTTAATAGCTCATTAGGAAGCTCTTGACGAGTACTACGTGACCTCAACTGTTTTTTTCTTAAAGAATACATCTATTTTTAGATAAGATATTTTGAGGTTGACCTAGTTTGGGACTAGAAAGCCAGGGGGCAAGCATTGAAAAGTTGGGCGAAAGGGAAGGGACTTAAAAGGTGCATATACTCAAGTGCTTGATCATCCAACTGTGAATTGGTCTAATATTGGATTTCTCCAGGTCTAGCAAGGACAATCAAGGGCAACCAAGGCAAGGCAGCGAAGGGCTGAAAGCTTGGGAAGCGCGGCTTCTTGGGCATCAGAGCAACTAGAAAAGCGGACTCGAGGTTGGAAGATTACTCAAACCCCTCAGTCAATTCTTAGCTTAGGCTAAACGGTAGTGTTGTGGATTAAAGACGATAGGAATGCCTCAAGTTCAAGATACTTAATTCTTTCAAGACCAAGACTAAAGTAAAGGTGTGACGCGAAAACCTAAAGGAAAGAACATAAGTCTGACGGAACGAGAACTCAAAGTACCACGGAAAGTCGAATTCCTGATGCATACATTGAAACAAGAATCTAAAGAAAACTAAAAAGGAATCAAGACAGTAATAACAAAGAATCATTGACAATTTGAGCGTGTACTGAGTGTGCAAGGAAGAAAATTAATGAACCTTAGATCGGGCAAACATATAGGTAAGTCAGACCGACGAAGCCTTAGATCATCAGAGGCGAGTGTAAGAACTACTGCTCGATCGTGGGCTCAGCAATTGAATACTAGTTACCCTTACGAGAGCTCAGACACCAGCGGCTCAGAAATGGCATTTAGCATAGAAAGACCAGAAGGAGGGTCAAATGTTGCATACTTAGAAAAACCAGAAGGAGCCTATAGAACTCAACTAGAGTTTCTCCGAACCAACCGATTAGGTGCTCGCATCTATGAGGATGGTTTGCGAAGGCAAGTGGTGCAAATGCACAACCCTGATCAACCTATTGGATTGGAACGTCTAGTGGTGAAATTTGAGAGAGATGCGTACATAGACAAGGAAGGAATGGTGTACATCTTAAGTACGTAGCCAAACAATACGAACGAGTTTGGCGTAATTCAATTAGAGACGGAAACTAAATCCCAAGGAAAAGAACCATTAGAAGAGCCTAGAACACCTAGAGGGAAATCGGTACTAACACGAGTACTAATCCCTGAATGGATCCCTCAGGACAACAGAAGCATAGAGTTGTTCGTAAATAAAGAAACTAATGAAGCCTTTTGGAGATACAAGACGGAATTACTTAGTGAGGTAGGTATCATCACAATCTATGAGTTCAAGGACCCGGATACACCTGGAAAGGTCGTATACCTGGATGAGACTTCAGAAAGAGTCTTTGTGGTGCCTGACCACGCTAAGAACACATATACATGGAGAGGTGAATTGGTATTCCCTCCATCTAGAACGAACATGAATACAAGTCAACCAGGGGCAGGAACATCATCAGCCCTTGGAAATCAAAGAGAAAAGAATAAAGAAAGACCCGAAGTAAGCTTCACTCATCCCATAAGGAGAGATAGAACAACCACGGATAGACAAAGAGATCATGGAATACCAGGTGGTAGAGATGATTTTCCTCTACCTAGACCACGTGAACACGCAAGAATACTGAGACCCACACAGTTAGTGAAATCCATGAAAAATTATTTTGATGGGACAGGAGATCCCTATGACCATGTCACAGAATTCAAGCAAGTACTAAGAGCAGAACAGGTCGACGACATGTTCACGCAATACAACGCATTTGGGCTAACGTTAAAGAATACCGCTTTAACTTGGTTCCAACCTTTGCAACAAAGGAAATTTAGGGACATCCATCACTTTTTAGAGTCATTCATCACTGAATTCTCTAAAAGTGGGATTAGACATGACACGTCTTCGTTGATTCATAGCTTTAAACAGACCCCTCAAGAAACAGTTAGACTCGCAGGACGTAGATTTAGACAATATGTTGAACGATGTCCAATGCAAGAGCTACCCTCACAAGCCAAGCAAGTGTCATTGTTCCTAGATGGCTTGTTGAGCTCTAAACTACGCTCCTATGTGTACCTAAAAGAACCCAGAACGCTAGAGCAATGTGTAAAAATTTGCATAGACATTGAGGACAACTTAGGAGACGAGTTGGAACTCTCGAAGGTCTATAAGGACTCAGATTGTTCCTCTCTAGCATCCACGAAATTGTCTAGCTCGATAGAGGACCTAGCAGAGAAAGTGGCCCAGAAACTAGGAGTTTCTAGTAAACCTAGGGGGCTTCCAAACAAGCGTTGTTACACCTGTGGCGGTGATCATATGGCAAATGTGTGTCCCAATGCACCACAACCACAAGCCAATCCTAGTGGCCAATACTGTACGATTGAAAGAAGATACACAAATCATACGGCTCAGGACTGCCCATACAACAAACAGACCGTGAGACAGAACTACCCGCAAGCATACGCACAGCCAGGTAGGTATCAAGGCCATTACAATGCTCAGCCTTATTACTATAGGCCTCCTCAGAACTACCCATACCAGGCTCAACAGAGACCTCAACCTGTCTTAGCTCAGCAGCCACCACCACCAGCGAATGTCATCCCAGTCAGATACGCTGCTGTAGAAGAAAACCTAAGTAGGGCCTTAGTGCCATCTTCACCTTTGATCACAGAGAGTGATCCAACCTCAAACAGTTTTGACTCTACGCATGTAGATAGCCCACCTGCATATTACACAGAGTCACCAGAACATGTGGAGACATATCATTATGATAGTCCACCAGTGGAACCTAGTCGGGAGCCCGACTACGCTCATGTGATGTACACCAACCCAAATCCATGGCCCCAATTGAGACAACAGAGACCACAGGGCCCTAGAGGACCATGCTTTAGGTGCCAAGGAGATCATTTTATAAAGGATTGTCCACATCCTCCAATAGTAGGGCAATTACAGTACTATAACATCCAAGGCTTTTGTGCCGATTGTGGCAAAGAGCACATAATCAAAGATTGTCCTAAGAACCGAGTTAATGCCTCGAATGTGACACCAATCAACGTGATAGGTATTGTAAATAACGCAGATGGATCCAACCCTACATACGTGCCTATTCAAGCTATCACCAGAGCACAGGCGCTCTTACAGAACCAACAGCTTAATCAAGAGAAAGTAGCCGGAACAAGTGAAGTTGCAGAATCTAGCAGTAAAAAGACAAAATCTTGGAAAGATTCTAGAGAAAGAATTAACAGAAAATGGAGTAAAAAGATAACTGAGTTGGAAGGAAGTTTAAAGGAATCTAGAGCCAAAATCCAAGAATTGACCTCACAAGACTTAAATCAAGAGAATCCAGCTCAGAAATCAGGATCAGTTTTAGCGGAACCCATACCAGAGAATCTAGACATGATGTTTCGTGCATATCAGGCTAGATTAAAAGAGGGACCTCAAGTAGCTGAAATGAGTAAGAACTACCCTCGAGCTGATCTGGAAATTGAGAGAACTAAACTTTGCATGAAGATGGTAGAATTAGCACAAGCTTTGTTCGAAGCCTCTAGATATCTTAATTGGAATAACATGGCAAAACCGGAATTACACTTTCAAGGACTAATGGAGAGGCTAGAATATTTGATCGAGAGCAAAGAGAAAAAGGATCATCATAGGAACCATATTGTCCCAGAGACACAGGAAAGGAATGCACCATCCCTGTCTCAAGTACCCAATACAGAAAGTCAAGACAATTTGTCTTCTATACATAAGTTCTCACATGAATTTTTGAGAGAAATCCAAGAAGAGAAATGGAGAAAGGAACAAAGAACTCATCCTCCTATTCAAGAGATAGATGATTTGCAGGAGCAATTCCCCCAAGACATTCCCTCTATATATGATGATGTAGAGGAAGAACAACTGAGTGAACACACAGGCTTTGAATCTAATTCTTTACAAGAATTACCTCAGTTCACCGGACCTTGGGAAGCAAAGTCTATTAATATGAGAGCACCCACGATAATAGTGAGGAATGAAGAATCAGTAATCCCTAGAAACACAGAAGTGATCAAGAACACTAAGGTACAGTGTAACCTCACTCTAGAGGAGTTGTTAAAGGTAAAACCAGAATTGTGGAAACATGTAGCAAATCAATTCCCCGAGCTTACTACTACTCCCTCACAAATAGGATCACATAAGAAGGTACCAGAGATACTCGTGGAAAAGATTGGAGACGTAAGCGAAGGAGAGGAAGGTAACACATATCTTCCAATAACCCATCAGGGCTACACCACGAAAGCCATCTTAGATGCAGGAGCCGGAGTAGCCATCGCTACCACCGCTTTATGGAAACGTTGGGGTAAGCCAGCACTCAAACCTACCAGGATGAAGCTACAAATGGCTGACGGACACATAGAAAAACCATTAGGCTTACTAGAAGGAATATCTCTCACCACTTGTGGTGCAGAATTTGAGCACACCTTTGCCATTTGTGATTTTAGTAAAAACCATGCTTATGAAATGATATTGGGACGACCATTCATGCGTCAGTTGCAAATTGTACAAGATTGGGGAACTAATTCGTTGTACTTGCAACATTTAGGAGTGACCACCAAAGTCAATCTTAAAGACTATTCACATAGAGACGTACCCCCAATACAATGGAATACCATCCATAAGACACAAGTAGAAACAGAGTCCGTGCATTCATTAGAATCAGATCCTTCTTGGTTGCACGAGGATACTCATTTATGGATGTGTAAAGTTGCAAAACAAGAGGAAGAAAGATTAGAAGCAAGGACCTTAGGTGCAGAACAACATCCACGAACCCTTCAAGATCTAGCTTACGCACCTGTAGTATTTCCTGACGAAGAGTTTGAACCCCATGGTTGGGCAGAAATCCTAGCAACCATGGATGTAGCCATCAATGAAGAACAATGGACACCCCACTGTGACGAGGATGGCTATGACATTTCAGTTTTCACGATAGAGCCAATCATGTGCGATGCAATTTTAGAAGAGTGTGAACCCAACACTGATGCATTTGAGGATGCCAGCGATTTCGATTTAGAATCAATTATCATGGACCCACCCTTTGCATTAGAGGAAGAATATTTTTACGAAGTAGAGACTCACCCTCAGAGACACGAGGAAGTTATGAATGACGTGAGAATAGCCACTCAAGTGACTACTAAGAATGAAGGCAAGAAAAGAAAGAAGAAAGAAACCATGTCAGAAAAAGAAGAATCCTTGTTTGAAGTACCCGAGAACTTCAAGAAATATGAAATCGAGGATAGAAGAATCATGGTACGAATGCCTAATAGGAAGGCAAATGACGGACAAGTATATGATAACCGAGAGAAAACCAAGAAAATAATAGTAGCCATAGAAGGAGAAGAAGAAAAATGTACCTACATAGGGCATGATTTGACGGAGGAAGAAGAAGAAGTATTAGTTGCCCTATTGCGTGAATATAGAGATGTGTTCGCTTGGAGTTACAAGGACCTAAAAGGAGTAGATCCAGATATATGCTCTCACAGAATCCCTATGACTCCAGATGCAAAACCTACGAAACAGAAACCATACACGTACAATGATAATTACGCTGCGAAGATTAAAGAGGACATAGATCGCTTGATAGAAGCACGATTCATTTATGAAATTGAGCATACCGAATGGGTATCCCCCATTGTGGTAGTGCCCAAGAAGAATGGGAAATTGCGTGTGTGTATTAACCTTAAAAAAGTTAATGCCGCCACAATTAGAGACAGTTATCCTCTTCCTATCACAGAACATCTATTGGAAAGAGTCGCGGGTAAGGAAGTTTACAGCTTTCTTGATGGATTTTTGGGCTATAATCAAGTGGCCATTGCTCCAGAAGATCAACACAAGACGGCTTTTGCCACTGAATGGGGCATATTTGCATTTCGTGTAATGCCATTTGGCTTAACAAATGCACCCGCCACTTTCCAGCGACTCATGTGTCATGTTTTTAAGGAATTCTTACGCAAGAATTTGGAAGTTTATGTCGATGACATATGTGCTCATTCTAATGTAAGACAGATGCATATCCCAGAGTTAAGGCAAATATTTGACAAATGTCGAGAATATCAGGTTTGTTTGAACCCAGAAAAATGCGTTTTCATGGTCAGACAAGGCAAAATTCTAGGACATATTGTGTCAAAAAACAGGATCTCTACGGATGAAGAAAAGGTGAAGGTAATCGCAGAATTACCTAGACCAACTAATGTGAAAGAGGTACAGGCATTTATGGGCCATTGCGGTTATTATAGGAGATTCATACACATGTATGCAATCATAGCCAAGCCTTTGTACTCTCTTTTAACTAATTTTGAATGGACAGAAGAATGTGAGAATTCATTCAATGAACTTAAACGACGCTTGTGCTCAGCACCTATATTGACTACCCCAGATTGGAGTAAGCCATTCCATGTACATGTGGATGCATCCAATTACGCCATAGGATGTGTGTTAGCACAACCCACGAGTGAAGGTAACATAGATCTCCCCATAGCTTACGCGAGCAGACAATTGAACGCAGCAGAAAGAAATTACACCACGACGGAACGAGAAGGATTAGGGATGATCTATGCAGTAAAGAAGTTTAGACACTACTTGTTGGCCAACAAATTCAAGTTCTTTACAGATCATCAAGCCCTATTGTACCTAGTCAACAAACCATGTAACACGGGACGATTGATACGTTGGTTTCTATTACTCATGGAGTACGATTTTGAAGTTGTAGTCAGGAAAGGAAAGACACATCTTAGAGCTGACCACCTTTCAAGATTAACATCAGGAGAAGCTCCTCAAGGAGTAATGGATGATTTACCAGATGCATATTTGTTCAATCTTGAGATAGCACCAGAATGGGCTAAGCCTATAGTCCCTATTCTGACATACGGACCCAAGAATCCTAGGATAAAGATCAAAGAAGGAGAGATTACCAAGTCTCAGAGATACCAAATCTTAGCAGGAAGCATATATAAACAGGATAATCAAAAGATTCTTGCTTGTTGTGTAGATGAATCAGAACACACGAATTGGTTGCAATTAGCACACATAGGTGCATTAAAGCAACATCATTCAAAACATCGAACACTACAGACTCTGCAAAGACTAGGAGTATATTGGCCTACGATGGAAGCAGATGTCTACAGGTTGTGTAAAGAGTGCCATGTTTGTTGTGAAAGACCACCATTAGAGCATGCTACGTTATATCACGTGTCTCTCACACCAGACTGGAGTGAACCCTTAGTGACATACTTGAGGACGAACACCTTCCCTCAAGGAATGACCTTAGCTCGACAACGCAGTCTGGAGCAGGAAGCTCAAGACTATTCACTTATTGGCGATAATCTATACAAAAGAGGACGAGATGGATATCTAAGACAATGTGTTCATGAAAGCGATTATGTGAGCATACTAGAGACTGCACACCAAGGTGTTGCAGGAGGTCATTTTGGACCCGATAGGATAATCAAAGCCATCCTCTTTGCAGGATTATGGTGGCCCACTCTCCACATGGATGCTCATACCTATGTTAAGAGATGTGATGTGTGCCAAAGAACTCAGTTTCCTACTCGCAGAGATGAAATGCCATTGAAACCCATGATGGGCGGACATGCATTTTCTAAGTGGGGTATAGACTTTGTAGGACCCATTAACCCCCCTGCAAAAGGTACACATGCGGAATACATTATTGTTGCCACAGATTATCTTACGAAATGGGTAGAGGCAAAAGCCACGAAAAAGAATGATGCACACACAACTGCAAAGTTCTTATTTGAAAATGTCTTTACAAGATATGGATTGCCTATAGAGTTAGTGAGCGATCGAGGAACTCACTTTCTAAACCAAGTCATTGAATATTTGTTACAGGATTTTATGGTGATTCACAAGAAATCTGCACCATATCATCCTCAGGCCAATGGTCAGGCTGAAAGCACTAATAAGATCCTTTGTAATGTACTGACGAAACTCGTGAACAACAAATGTTCAAATTGGGACAAACAGTTACACCACGCTGTTTGGGCATATCGAGTGGCCTACAAGACCGTACTCAATGCCACCCCCTTTCAGATGGTTTTTGGTCAGAATGTTGTGCTTCCTTTGGACTTCTTGATACCGACCCTTAAGGTTGCACAAGAACATCAGTGGACCGGCCATGAATTATCAACAAGAATAATGGACTTGGAACGATTAGGAGAAACCAGGCTAAAGGAAGCAGCAGGAATATATGCAGCGAAGAAGCAACAGAAAGCATATTTTGATGCACATGTGAAGGATAAAGGCCTAAAAGAAGGAGATTTAGTTCTAGTATATACGCTGAAACAACACGCACGGAAGTTAGAAAAGCGAGGTTATGGACCTATGATCATTAACAGACTCTGGACAAGTGGAGCAGTACAGCTAGCCACCTTAGAAGGAAACATAATGCCTAATTATATTAGTGGCTGTAGAGTCAGGTTATATCAGGAATCTCTTACGGAGGATATGCTTAGACGACTCACGTTGGCGAAGAAGCGTAAGGAGGAAGAAAATAGAATACGAGCTGAAGCTCAGGCAGAAGCCATAGAACGCATTAAGCGCATGAAGTTAAGAAGACAAGGACTAGGGAGAGAACATTATAACCATCTGGAAACTACACCTAGATACCCCATGGCCATGTGTCAAGTAAAGTCAACCACCCATCCTAGTATAGTGGACAGGAGACCATTCATTACAGTTAGGCTAGAGCACGGCAACCCTTGCCAAGAGCTCAGGGCTTTAATTGACTCAGGTGTTGCGACTAGTGCGATTAGATGGTCCCACTATAAGGATTCAGGAATAGAAATGCGGCCAATTGAGGCATACCTCATAGGTCTAGGAGGCATGGAAACCCCTTGCATGGGTGAAGTGGACCTTCCTATCCTCATTGAGGATGTGACCATGACAGCGAAGCTACTAGTGTGCCATGATGACGACCTGATAGAACCCCTAATCCTTGGCCAAGATTGGCTATACGATCACTCAGTGGACCTAAATCTTAGACAAGGCTCCTTACAGATTGGAACCTTAGAACAGAAGCGAGTGATACCGCTTGACTTCCCTAATGGTATTCCGACTGAGGTTTGTAACCCTAGACCCTATGAAATACATGCGATGGAAGACCGGAAGATCTTGAGTCATATCAATCACATTACGTCTACACCAACCCACTCGGGCTTGGCTATCGACGATGGTCAATCAGAAGGACGACAGGAGATCTTCCCTGGGACTTCCTGCAAACTAGAAGGGGCAGCTACCCAACCGCTAGGGCAGATGGACACAATCAGCGGTCAGGTGGGTTGCATCAGCGGCCAAATGAGCACGACATCCTGCGGTGCTCATCCTTCCAAACTTGCTACGGGCTGGCCTAGATTAAAGATAAAGAACGAATCACTTCCTGATGGGCAGGTCACGCAAGTGTTGGATCTCCCTTCTTTTCCAAAGCAGAGCATCCAATGGACCTCTCAAACCCAACCACGAAGGAGTCAACCACAACAGAGGAACCAAGACCGACGACACCACCAGATAAGGCAGAGACAGCAGTAGTGTCAAACTCACAGAACAAGTGGCACGAGACAAGTATGGATGCCAAAAAGACAGCAACCAAGCCTATCGGCAACACTGCAGAGAAGAACAGGACAGAGTTTCAAAGAAAGCAAAGTCAGCATTCAAAGTCCCCTGAATCTTCTTCTACAAGTACAAACACTCGACATATATGGATCGCCAAGAAGTATCTTATCCATAGACCCACACCCACGCAGATTTGGGTACCCAAACAATGTATTATAGCCCAATCCTCTAGCCATGTAATATATACCCCTCCGACATCTTTCCATCCCTCAATACCACCACACCCGATACTACCTTTTGCCCCTCAGTAGAAACCCACCACCCACTCGAGGAATCTTAGGAAATGGATACCCAAGCGTGTCCAACCGTCTTCCCCTAACCCAATGTCTAACTACCCCCCGACTAACATACAACCTTGTAATAAATAACCCTTAAACCTTGTATAAATTCACCCACCATCATCACACATCACTCATAATCTCATCTCATCAAGAAATGTATGCATAATCTGAAACATGTAGGTGTCTAGAGATCTGCACTAGTGCTGCAAGAAGCATTGCATCAAGCACTTCAAGACACTTGGCTACACGGGTTACGCATCGGTTATGGAAAGGGATTGCGGTCTCACTTTAATGGGATCATAATTAATTTCCATGCTAATGTGTTAATCTTTTGTAGCAGATCTTTCTCATTAGCGCATCAATCATCATGCAAACCGAAGCAGGACCATCAGAAGCAGGCCCCAGCGTGGCGGCAGTGCCCCTCAATGTTTTACGAGCAGAATCCCACCCGACTGCTCCACCGCCAGAATTCCAAGGATTTCCAGGGCCCATGCCGATCGATAACCCACCTATGGGCTACACAGAAAAGATACACCGTAACTCTCACTGGTTTCAGGGACTTGCAGGACCCTTAGCGGACGCGGAGTTTATATTTGAATCTAATTTGACGTTTGATGACCGCACATGGGGCAAGTATCAATTTTTCTCCAGAGAGTTCGAAGGCCTACAGAACACTCAGGACTTAACTCATGTTTGGGCCAGAGCCGGCTTTACGGAGTATTTCAGTGATCCTCTGCCCAAACCTGACTTTTATAGGTGTTATTATTTAATCACTACTTTGCTGGCCTCAGAGAATAAGGATATCCCAGGAAGCTTTATCTTACCTTCTTTAGTGGAAGATCCACCTTACAAAAGATTTTATCTTTCGAAGGATTTAATCAGAGCCGCCATCAAAATACATGGAACCCACACTCCAACGGAGAAAGAAGGACTAGTCCCAGAGCAGATGAAGCATGGTGATGTCACTAAGTGGGAGGAGATCTCAGCAATTACACCTGAGCTGTCAAAGCCGCTACGGATATGCATGCAACATTTTGCATTCCCCGCTCAGGACAGATTCACCATGCCACATAAAAGAATATGGTTTGGATTATACTTAGCCTGTACTGGACCTCAGACTGTCGATCTGGCGAGCAGGATTATTGATCAAATGTATTTGGCACAACACAGATGGGAACGAAAGAAAGTGCTTAATGGATGTTGTGCGCTGACAAGAATTGTTTATATGTGCTTGGCTTATGACTTGCCAATTGAACGTGCATTAACAGGAGAAGAGCTGAAGGCATTCAAAGGAACGACGAAGAAAGCCAGGAAGCCCAGCAGAGCACGAGCAGGTAAACGCATGAGAGGCACTATTCCTTGCCTTCAAGTGCCAGGGTCACCATCACCACAACCCTCCCCAGAGCAATCACCGACAGAAGCCACACCCACAGTCCAACCTATTCGCATAAGGTTATCTAGACCAGTGGTAACGGAGGACACTACTAGTACCGTTGCACCTCAGGCAGCTACAACCACAGAACCCACCACCACGACAACAGAAGCTCCCACCACTATTGGTGCGGAAGCCTTTTCTTTCCCAATACCACACATGGAGGCAGAACCAATAAACACAACATTCGATTTTGAGATGCCTGATGCATTCTCAAATGAGTTCCAGTTTTCAGAAGGACAGTTCTTGTCTCAAGAATTTGAAAGGCCGAGTTACCCTACCACACCCAGGGGTCAGCCACAAGGACAACTCGTGTCGAGCTCTGATGACGAAAGAACAGCATCTGATGACGATGAAGGTGACGATGAAGCCAGCCAGGGCACGCATGATTCCCCAGAACAAGAACAGACAGATGGCCAAGGCCAACAAACCGATGCACACGGTGACACCAGCACGCATGAAGAGGAGACTTTCGAAGCAGCAGCTTACACGCTGGCAATCAAGAAATTATATTGTACGATGGAGAAAGTCTGGGCCCGGAAGAAATTGACTGAAGAAGAGAGCCAAACCATAATCGAACAGGAACTCATCTCCGGAGGGTTTGAAGAAGTTTACATCAGGGGGTTCAGAGAACTGGTCCAATCCATTGGCCCGGTCGAAGCACTGAGATGTTTACAAAGGAAGCCACTCCCCCAATATGACCCTCGCAGGGTTCGCCTGTTATCGAAGCCTGGTGAATATATTCGAGTTCCGGTAGGTCCTCAATCATCCCACCACGCGCAAGATGCACGCCTACGTCCGGAAAAATCCATCACCGAAGAAGCTACCCAAGTCGACTCGCCACATACTACCGTTGTACATACTACCACTATCCTTGAAATAACATCCACACCATCTACTCCTCTCTCACCTCATGTTTCACCAGCCCATCCTGTATCCCCCGCACACCCACCTGCTCCTCCCAGATCCACACCAGTCCACGGCAACATAGCCACAGCCTTTACCCTGCCCATTCATGCCACCATGACCGCACCCTCCCCACCTAACCTCCGTGTTAACCCCTTCATCCCTTCATCCTTCCCATCTTTTCCCCCACCTTTAAGATACCCTTTCACCTTCCTAACCCCCCTAACCTTCTCACCAGTTTCACCTCCCCAACCCACTATAACCCCTATTTCCCCTTTTCACCAAGCTGCTCCAGCCATCCCCCCTGTAAATTACTCTACATTTGTAAATCCCGTCTTCACACCGACACAACCACCCACATACACACCACTTTTCACAGTCACCGCACTTGACACGTCCAGTGACATGGACATCTCACTGCCCACCGCACCAGCACCCACTCCACTCGCAGCACCATCATATTTAGGTACGTCACAATTTTCCACAATCACCACTGCATCCACCTTCCCAACCCCATTCCCCATTCCCGCTGCATCTACTTCCACTGCATCCGCACTTAGCACTCCATTACTATTATCGCCAACCATAGACACTGCACTTCAACAAATGTTCACATGCATGACACAAGTACGAGATGAGTTCGCATCTCTTGGCAACAATTATCAACAGCTGCAGAGGACGACAAATGAATTACAGTCGCAGCTTAATTCATTATCAATCGAGAATGCCTCTTTAAATACGCGATACCAAGAACTACGAGAGGCATATCATAAGCTAGAACTAGAAAGTGAAGAAAAAACAAAAGAGGCAACTGCTGATCTGGATAATTTATTAAGAGCCCAGATAGTACGCAATGCGACGCTGACCAGGAATATGGGCTTACTCAAGAGACACCTAGCCGCAGCAAAAGAGGAGAACCAGAGACTCCAAGAGCAAAATAGAGAGAATTTGGAAGCGGCATTGGACCATCCAGAACAACCCTTAAGTCCTAGCAAATTCAAGGCAATCCCATCCGAATCAATGCAGATGTTGCTAGAGGATCACGTGAGATTGCTAGAGGACTATGATCGAATGAACGAAGAGCATCAGAAGTTAAAAGAAGATCACAAGCTACTACAGCTCAGAGAACCAGCACCACAACAAGTACAAGTAGCAGTAAAAGTACCAGTACCTGTGGACCCCTCGCCTGACCTCATAGAGGAACTCAACGCATTACGGGCCCAGGTAACCACACTCTAATCACGCATAGATCTATATGAAGCACCACCACGGCCTGACTCCCCACCGGAAATCCCAGCCGACGACGAGAACATAACCATTCCGGTGGAGGAAACATTTGAAGAAGCATACGAACCACAATCCATCCCAGGCGGACGTGTCACGGCTGAGGGCCAGATGACGTATGAACTTCCAACCCCCGCATGGATGAAGACTATTGAGGAAATTGGAACAACGCACTCAGCTAGAGTCGAGGCCCAGCTACATGCGATGGCCATGATCGAAGAAAGAATTTTGCAATCTCCCTACTTTGCTCAATTGGCCCCACGCAGGTACATATCTGGGCATGAGCTTCAATACAAACCATACTTCATGCTAATGGCCGAATACCAGCTGGCCATAGAGAAGCGAACTGGCAAGAAGCCATCACATGCAACTCAATTTGAGCCTGAAGACTTGCCACTGGATGCGCAACAAGGCACTATTTATCAACCAGATTGGCGTACACGTCTTTTACAAGAGTACCCTGAAATGATGAGCACATGGGTTAAGGCACCTTTACATTTAAAATACAATCCGTGTTGGGGACTAGTGCCACGACGCCGCTCCTGGACTGCCTTTGCTATCAAAGTACAAAACAATAAGCAGTGCCAAGACTGGCTGAACTACCCATATTTCAGGCCACCTACAGGACCACCGACAATTGGCTACATGATGGCAACGATTCGTCACTGGCTCCCTCGCTTGAGATATATGGACGATATAGCAGCGCATATGACTGTCAAGATATTTGACATGATGCAAATGATATTTAAAGTCTTTCGGTGAGTCAAAGCACCACATGTTAATACCCCGGGCTTTGAGCATGGCAACTTGGATCTCGCATATGACATGAGTACGACGCCATCGCTCCGGGTGTGTTATGCCTGGCATTGCAGAGTCAAGTACTTACCGGCGTGCTACAAGCAGACATTCGAAGAAATGTTCACAACCGGCTTTTGGGAATACCACTCTGAAGTGTTCATCAGCAGGCCGACTCACTTATTGCAATTATTTGCCTGCGAACAGTTGGTGTATTCCACGCATTACAGACTCCCACCATCCGACGAACCACAACCAATAGACTGGGAGAAACTCGAGGCTGATCTGGCCCGAGGCATTCGAGTATCTGAGCACACCCTCGCTCACGACCTCATACAAAACTACATCCGGCAGACCGCACAACAAGGTTCTGTCAGGGATGACAGAAGCGAGAGGGAGGGGGGTGTTGGAAGCAGCCAGAGGCACAGACGACGCGGAAGCATGTAACAACGGAGCAGGGAGCCAGTCGGATCATTTTTCAAACAACTATGTTTTTATTACCTCTTCAAACATCCAACAGTGATTTTCATCACTCTTGTAACATATGTAATATAGACAAAATCCCATTTTCTAATTCATAGCTCCATTTTGTGCAAGCCGAGGAGTCCTCGAGCTTGAGGAGCTTAGGTAGAATGCGCGTACCAATTTTTGTTATTTTTAGACATCGTTTACCCTTCCAAATAGCCTCTAGGACCTATTTTTTAACTATGCCGGTCATTAGATGTGAAACCGGTCAAAACTAGTCTAGAAACTATAAAAAGAGCTAGAGAGCTCATTTTTGAGGTTGGTTCATGTTGGTTAGTGTGAGCTTAGAGTTCTTTTGAGCTTGTAATAGTGTTCTTGAGCAATAGAGTGATTTCTGATCTTCCATTGTATCTTGCTTGTCTCTTCTTAGTGTGTGTGTATGTGTGTGTGCATTTTTATGCTTCTCACCCTCACTCTCACTTCATCTCACGTTCACGATCTTCATATCACTCCTATCTCTTCCGCGGATTGACATTAAGGAGGTGGAGCTTCTTAACGTGGTTCTCACCATTGTGCTAGAGCAACAACAATGCACTATAAGAAAAAGATTTGTGACAATTGGAAAAGATGGTAGGAAGCTTAGAAAAAGATCTCCAAGAGGCATGCACCTAAAGTTCTCAAGGAAACATGGTAGCATCCAAGAGTCAATAAGCTTCTAAGAAAAAGAAAATAGATATTGTACCTATAGATCCAATCCTTAAGGACTTGGAAGTGATATCTAAAGCCTATAAGGCTTTTCTAAAAAAATAGCTCTAATGTGAAAAGACACCACCAATGTTACCTTCACACCCAATTATAGAAAGAGAGGCTTAGTGTCTGCGAAAAAACTCATTGAGTTGTTGTACAAAATTCTTCAAGGATCTAGCCTACTTAGGGAGAAAACACACATCCTTGTGATAGACCAAGAGTTACACGTTTCATGTAGGACCTAGCAATGAAAAAAAGATCCAAAACAAAGCCCCATTGAGACTAAGGTTGTTCCAAATTCAATGGAATCTTTGGCTCTAGAACCTATTGGTGATATGATAGAAAACCCAAATCATGATGTGGTAAAGATTAGTTTAGGGATCCCTAATGTAGACAATAAATAGCCATAGTACATATGGGATCAGGTTCAAGAAGCAAGATGGAAGAGATAGAGAGATAAAAGAGAGAAAAGAGCCACCACTAAAAGAGGTTCAAGATGTTGAAGAATATCATTTTTATTATTCCTAGAATATAGTGCTTCATTAATTGATCTCTTAGATGAGGAAGAAGATGGAGATCTCATGGCGTTGTCACAATACATGGGAGAATATGAAAGAGAATTCATAATGAAGAAAAAATTTTTTGTTAGGTTTTCTATATCCAAAATTAAGAAGAGTATCCAAGCATGGAGGTTTTGAAGAATAATCAAGTGAAATGTATGTTAACAGTACATTAAATACTGCACACAAAGCCACACTTATGGAAAAAAAATTCTAAACATGTGGATCAAATCTCCTCCCAAAATAAACCCTTGCATACTAAACCTAAGTCTGGTAATTAGATACTTAAACAAATGCCAATGTGCACACTACAAAAGCAATTCTAGACAATGGAAAAGACATAGAAATTTCCACAAAATCCTACTCCTCTAAAATTATAGTTGGTTGATGGACTCATAGAGTGCCCTATTGGTTTTCTATAGATCATGAAAGTGAACACTTGTGGATTTGAGTTTGATCATACTCTAGCTATTTGTAACTTCAATAAAGCAAAAAATATGAGATTATTCTAGGAAGATCATTTATGCATAAACTAAAAGTGGTGAACGATTAAGGTAGCACATTAGGGGAAAAAATGAACCCTGAATGGGCCTTTTAGATTAAGGAGTGATTAGTGATGGACCAATTAGAAGAGGGTGGTGGCCACAGTCTATGCCCTATAGAATACTAGGCTGAAGGGGTGAGAGGGGACATATTTCTCCCTTATTTAATGAGCTACCTCTAGAGAGAGAAGGAATCTCGTAACTTAGTTGGACCCAAAAATTCAAAATCTCTAAAAAGTTAAAAAACTCATCCTAACACCTAAAAATGGACCCCCCATTACTTTTTAGGGTCAAAAGTACTCTTTTTGACCCCAAATTCAAAATCCGTGCATGTTTTGAGCTAAAAAAAATGGGTTTTTTCAAAAATACTCAAAAAAGAGTTATGTCCCTCCTAAACCTCACATTTTCATACAGAGGTCTCAAAAAGTCATCTTTTCCCACTACTTTCACTTCGTAGCACACCATTGAAGCTCCTGTTTCTACACTCCAACCTACCTACATCTCCTATCTCGAATTACTGTTATAGCTTGAAGACCTTTAGCTTCAATGGCAACATCTAAAGCTTCTAGGCAGTCGAAAGATGAAATCCTCACATTAAGATGTCACAATATCAAAGCCACAGAGGGACAGTAGCTATCACATGAGTACTCCAAAGGTGCATGGGTGTACATGCAACTCTCTAGAGTTGGGCCTCATCAAGTTAGAGATCGTGGAAACTTAGATCTTCATTGGAAGGGAAAGTTATTTGGCTTCAAGAAGCACAAAGACAATGGGATGGTTGCTATTGTACAACATGTTTTTACAATGGTAACTATGAAACTTGAAAACTCTAGTAGTATGAGATATCCTATGAATCATAAGTATTAATCTACAATATTTTATGTTTTCTTGTGTCGGATATATTTATGAACTATTTAGATATGTTTTTGTTTGTTTCAGATATATTTCCTTCTACTTTGGTGGAAGAGCAACCACTTCATAGTCTTACAGGTACTTTCCAGGCATTACATGCAGATGTTGGTGCACTGGTCTTTCCAAATATATCTCCTACTCAAATTTACCATGATAGAGTTTCCTTTTACACACATAGATATGTTGTACCCTCTACAATTAATGGGTTTGGAAGGTAAGAGAAATTGAAGTACATTCTCTTCTTAGCTTGGAGTGGCCAAAACCTGATATATGGTTCGTATCATCTTTGAAGCAAAAGATGGTAATGGATATACATAACTCTTTGAAATTCACAGAAGTGTCTAGGTCTGTGGGTTTGCACTGATCTTTTCCCACTCATTGTTTTGTATATTTATTCCAATGATTCTCATTCCAAGAGACTTCCACCATATTCATGTGTAAAGATATCACATATGAGCAAGTCGAAAGTCTTCTTGGTGAAAATTGGGGTTTGATGGAAGGAATTGCAAAAGGTGATAAATATCTTTGTAAAATAGGTGGAACAGGTATAGGATTTTGATATTTGAAACAATGTACTTCATTATACATCAGATTCTACTATGATTGTTGGATGCGCAAACTTGGCAAATGGATACCATTTCAAAGTTCAGAGGGATCTTTGCATTCATTTGAAATAAATCTTAGATTTCCTACCAATGAAACAGAAACTATTTTAGTGAATAATCATTGGACCTTGGCTAATATGAGAGAACACTTGATGATTTTGGGGTTTGAAGGACTAACTCAATCCAAATTCAAAATTCAAGGACAAAAGGTGAGAAATGTTTCATGCTTTTGTTAAAGTAATCTTTTCATTATTGTTTATTTTACTTTAATGACTTCAATTTCTTGCAAGTTGATTACAGGTGGGCAGAAGAATGGAATACAAAATGAAAGTCCCTGTAGATTGGAGCAAAGATGGAACAGAACTCTCATTGTCATAGTTCTTTTGCAACCTGATAATGTCACTTCTTGGGCCCTAGTCATTGTATCTCATGGTTTTTGCACTTTTAAGAACCTTGTAAAAAGTAGGACAATTGGTTCATGTTAGATATTGTATATACCTTCTTCTCTGCAATGGTAATTTCAAAACTTTTGGAATGTCAAAAAGTCTGTTCACTACTTTGAAATGTGATTGCTCATGTTTTTTTCTGTGCATTATTTTGTCATCAGAAACACATTTTTTGAAATTGCACTTCTTTATTCTATACTTTTAAAAGTGGGCCCAGTCAGTTTAGAAACTTGAAACTGCTATAAAAATGGTTCTATGTGCTCATTTCTCACATTCGCACTCTCAAAGAGCTAGAAAGCACAGACTACAAACCTCTAGAATTCTCGCGTGCAAGCAATGGCTACTAGCACTTCCACTCCCATGAAATCTCCTCGAGATCTATTCATGGAGTTTTTGGATACTATAGACTACAATGGTCGTACATATTTGTATGACCTAGTCTGTAGAGTCCCTAATCTTGAAGGGACAATAGCCTTGAACTCCGATGTGATCAATGAGATCACATATTTTATGGAATTCTATATATTAAGATATGCCATAGATATTCCAGCATATGAGTGTAAATGGGTCCCTTGTGACGTGCTTTTCTACATTCATAAAGGAGATGAGGCGTTTGCGAAGCGCTTAAAGCGTTTCATGGCTATTGCTGAGGCTTTAGGGAACCTGCTAGATGACACAGTGCCCTTAATTAAACAATTAAATAGGAAACGAAAAATGGGAAGAAAATATTTTTCCTACGTAGCAACAACCATCTTTTTTGTCAATGAGGAGCCGGAACCTTCAACCATGGACCTACCCCATCTTGTTACTAGGGTTTTTGTAGATGACAAGAAGGAACCCCAGATAGAAGCTCTCAACTTATTAGAAGAGAGTCAAAAAATTTCCATTGAATTTCCTCAAGGAGTAGTGGACAAATTAAAGGAAGCCAATACACAGAACAGTCCACCCTCCAACTTAGACCCTGTGCCCACTCTACCAGAGGTAGAGATGGAAATGTTTTCAGTTGTACTTGTCGACAGAGAGGAATTTTTGTTCTTGCACAATCTTGAGAAGGCATTCGGTCTATGCCTCGACGAATGTCTTAGTATTTTCTGCTCGACCTCAGATGTCCCCATGGAAAACACTTCTGACATTATCGAAAAGGCAACAATTCCACTTGGTGATTCAGTTACCGACACCATTGCATTTGTGTGTGAAGAGATTTTGAGCCATGCCAACCAAGATGCCATTGAAGAAGATCTGGCCGCAGCAAGGGAAAGAATTTTGGAGAAGAAGATTCTAACATCCCCTGTTGTGGAGCAAAGTGGCATGGCCCATTCATCGATTCCACTAGATGCAATGGGAAGAGGAGAGGATGAAGATAGGCTTCAAGATGTAAGTCTCTACTGACATTTATGGTTCTCTCATATTCATACAGGATGTATCTATTTAATTTTATGATTGTCTATGTGCAGGAAACAGTTGAAGTGGATAAATTTGCAGCAAGGAGTGGTGGTGACCGTGTTTCTCAGGGCCATGGCTCTTCCTTGGCACAATACATTGGAAAATTGCCAAAGGAAGATTTTTTCATAATCCACAAGGACTTTTCCCCTCAAGGACACTTCATGACTTGGTGTCTAAAGGCCTTGAGCAAAGTTTTGTGCCTATCTACAATAATGCAAGGGACCAATTGTATATTTCTAGTTAGGAAGTCCCTTGCCCTTACTACCCTAGGAGTTTTCTTTAGAGGCAAAATATTTGGTCAAATAGGAATAGCTTTAGGTCTTGGATTGACAGACCCTCAATTAATATCCCAATCAGTTTTGACTTACCAAATGCCACTATCTTTTCAGAGAAGAAAGAATGTAGTGGAGAGGCTCAAGGCCAAGAGCCAATTGTAAAAACTTTATAATACCAATTATTGTTTTTCCAATTTCCATGTGCATTCAATCTAGTATATATTTATGGTTTTGACAATCTCATAAGTTTTGCATAGTTTAATCAATCTTTTTCCATTATTTCTTGTAATTTGTGTTGCCCAAAATACATGCAATGGCCTAGGAATGCAAAAAAAGGTCTGCCACAGAAACGCGGGGATGGGCCCTGCAAAACTTTTGCAGGGCCCATCCCCGTGTTTCTATGGCAAGACTTTTTTTTGCATTCCTAGGCCATCCTATGCAATAGCTTACCTATATTGCAAGTCTATCTCCCTCAATTAGCACCTTCACTTGGGGTATTGTGGAAGACTCTTGTTATGTGCAATAATTAGAGAAAGTTAAGACTCCTCTAGGTGCATATAAGCATGCAGCAGTAAATAAGTACATGTATGTTCATAAACATTGTTTAGCTATTGGTAAGGGGGTTAGCATGCAGTGCACTCTAGCCAAGGCCAATCATATGCCCCAATGTGCATGGCATGTGTTTTCATGTCTTGGAAATGCCAAAAAAAGCCTGCCACAGAAACGCGGGGATAGGCCCTGCAAAACTTTTGCAAGGCCCATCCCCGTGTTTCTGTGGCAGGCCTTTTTTGGCATTTCTAAGCCATGAAATGCATTAATAGCATAACCACTTACAACAAGTATAGAAAAAAAAATGATACAACTATGAAAAACGCTTCAAAGAGGTACTGGAAAAAGACACCTAGAAACATAGGAGAAATAAACTTCAAAACATGTACACTAAGAGATAAACACTTGGGAGAGCAAATATGAGAAGACAAAGATTATATTAATCATTTGGGATTACAAAATATTCATCATATGGGATATACAAAAGGTTCTCCAAACAAGGGAGTAAAAATTTTTGTTAAGGGTTTATTCCCTCTAATTCTCCTAGCTAGCTGCAAATATTTAGGTTGTATTGTCACTCTCTTTGCATGGATGGCACATAGGCTAGATGTTGGGAGAGGATGGTTGGATGCACTCAGAGATTGAGTAGGTGTTGCTAAACCTGCTTCACACCAGCCCTCCTTTGACTCCAGGAATGATTAGTACACTTGATTAGCTTCCAAATGATACCAAGAAAGCATATATGTACTTTGCAAATGATATGTGTAATGATCAAATCAAAACAGATAACTTTGCACTTCACAAATCCAAGAAAACTTGCTATTTTTGTACTCACACCTGCTCAGAGTTTTGCTCAGTGTGACCAGCACACTTACAATTGGAACAATTCCTCCTATATTTATTCAATTGGCTTACCAAGCTACCATTTGCAAGTCGAATCACTCAAATTGATAAACTATGCACTGAGAAATAAGTTTAGCAAAATTAGAGTCACCCCCGACTTTTTAGGAGATGTGCAGAAAAATACCAGAGACCACTTCGAGCAAGATTTCTCCGAGATGGCTGATCCAATGATCTTTAAATTTTTTATGCATGTAGTATGCTTGGAGCGGGTTCCAATGAACTTTGAATCACTTGATTTGGTTCAGTAGGCAGTGAGATATGCCTCTTGGAAGTTGACAGACTTGGAGTGTATACTCAGAGAATCACAGAATAGATAAATGTAAGTATTTGTATTAGATCATGTAAATGTACATTCCCATTGGCATGATACACATAGCCAAATGGTACTCAGAGGTGTAGGCTATGGAGTAGACCTCACACACTCAATAATTGATACAGAAATGCCTCGGGATGAGTGAAGGAGACCCGCGACTTTTGACTTGTAGCTTTTATAGGAGTTGAGTGAGCATTTGAATTTTGAATTCAAATCAATCTCCTAAAATCTTTCACCTAAAAAAAGTAATGAGATACTCTCTCAATCAATCAACAACCTTTTCCACGACTTTCAATCAATTAGGTGTGATTGCATAATATGCCAAGTCACTAAGACTTTTACAAGAGATAAAATGGTAAGAAATCATAGGCATAAGTTCCTATGGTCTTTGCTTCATGTAGAGTCTTCAAAGTAGATGTCCAAGCCAAATGTGAAGGCTTGACTTGCACCAACAGCTCCCCCTCAAGCCAAACATTTTGGCTCAAGTCTTCATCTTCATTCTTCAATCACATCCTGTAATCCAATCATGGATTTGAATCTGCATAACTTGTTTCCATCCACAGCTTTAGTGAGTAAATCTGCACATTGCATATTAGTGGACACATAAGTCAACTGAATATCTTTACTAAGCAACTTCTCTCTCACATAGTGGTAATGAACCTCTATGTGTTTTGTCCTAGCATGATATATTGGATTAGCTGCAAGGTGAAGTGAACTTGTGTTATCTCCAAAGATGATTGGTGGCCTTGTGTATAGGCCTAACTCTGTATACAAAAGCTTTAACCAGATAGCTTCCTGAGTGGCATTCGCTAGCCCTCTATACTCTGCTTCAGTAGATGACAAAGCTACTATAGGTTGTTTCTTGGCTGACCAAGAAATAGGTTTATCCCCTGCAAAACATATGTATCTTGATGTGCTCCTCCTGTCATCCTTGCATCTTGCCCAATCTCATCTATACTTTAATGTCAATATCTGATGTATAAGGAAAGTACAAACCATGATTCTAAGTTCCCTTTAGATACTTCAAGACCTTCTTTGCAGCCTCAAGATGAGATACCCTTGGTTTGTGCATGAATTGACTTAGCACACTAACTCCATATGCTATGTCAATTCTTGTCAAGGTAGCATAATTCAAACTACCTACTATACTTTGATATCCTGTAATGTCTTGGACTTCATCCCCTTCATGAGCACTAAGCTTTAGGTTGACTTCCATAGGAGTACTTGAGACTTTAGCATCCTGCAAATTAAATTTCTTCAACATATCCTGAACATACTTCTTCTGAGTGATATATATACCTGAATTTGTATAGATCAACTCAAGACCTAAGAAGTACTTTAATAATCCAAGATCATTGATCTTGAATTCCTTCATCATCTGTCCTTTGATGTGTCTAATCCCACTGACATCATTGCCTGTAATGATGATGTCATCAACATAAACACAGAGATAGATTACCTCTGAATTGTTCCATTTGATAAACAATGATGTATCTGCCTTGCTCATTATAAATCCTTGGTCTTGGAGATAGGTTGTCAACCTGTAATTCCATGCTCTAGGTGCCTGCTTCAAACCATATAGAGCCTTTTTCAATTTACAAACATAATTTACCTTCTTGGGATCTTCATAGCCAGGTGGTTGTGACATGTAGACTTCTTCAGATATCCATCCATTCAAGAAAGCATTCTTGACATCCAATTGGTACATGTTCCAATTCTTGGATGCAGCTACACTCACTAGTACTCTGATTGTTGGCATCTTAGCCACAGGAGAAAATGTCTCCTCATAATCAATGCCTTGGGTTTGTGCAAAGCCCTTGGCTACCAACCTAGCTTTGTACCTGTTGATTGTACCATCTGAGTTCCTCTTGAGTTTGTAGATCCATCTGGATCCTATCACCTTCATAGAGTACTTCTTGGGTACCAAGTCCCATGTGTCACTCTCCTTGAGAGCCTCTATTTCTTCATCCATAGCTTCTTTCCATTCTGTTTTTGTGATTGCCTCCTCATATGAACCTGGTTCTTCATTCAACAAATCCTTTGCAAGATATACAGAATGCTTGGTTACAAGAGAAGTGTCATACCCATATCTGATAGGCTTCTTACTTTCTCTCTGAGATCTCCTCATTGCTTGAGTTGAGGATTCTGGTATATCCTCTAGCTTCTTCATTTTCATCTTCCCTTTGGACTTCCATGCCTTGAATTCCTCAAGGTTAATTGTGTCATCATCATCTGAACTTGAGTCTTCTTTCTGGATTGGTTCCTCCTTGGTGAGCTTTGGGAAGTCTTCTTCCATGTCATAAGGTAGACTAACCTTCCTGCATTCATTTTCATACCATGAGTCATTCTCATCAAATATGACATCTCTGCTTACCTTGAAACCTTTGTTTGAGGGGTCGTAGAATCTGTACCCTTTCTGGTTCAAGTCATAACCAATGAAGATACATTTTTCAGCTTTAGGGTCTAGCTTTCCCCTTACCTGTGAGGGAATATGCACATATGCAATACAACCAAATATTTTGCAATGATCCAGTGATGGTCTCTTACCATGCCAAGCTTCATAAGGTGTCACTCCATCAAGTGACTTTGATGGCAACCTGTTAATGAGATATGTGGCAGTAGATACACTCTCTGCCCAAAGATAATTTGGCAATTTCTTTTCATTAAGCATAGATCTAGCTGTTTCAACAATGAGTCTATTCCTTCTTTCAGCTACCCCATTTTGTTCAGGTGAGTACCTTGTGGTTATCTCCCTCTTGATGCCTCTTTCCTGCAAGAAGTCTTCAAATTCATTGGAGAAGTATTCACCTCCTCCATCTAACCTTAGTCTTTTCAAGTTTCCACTTGTTTGATTTTCAACTAGTGCAAGATACCTTTTGAAACAATTAAATACTTCATCCTTGTGCTTCATAAAGTATAACACAGTCCATCTGCTATAATCATCAATGAAGGACACATAGTACCTTGATCCTGAAATGGAAGGTTCCTTGCTAGGTCCCCAAACATCTGTATGCACCAATTCTAGATAGTCTTCATGCATAAAACCTTTCTTTGAATAGAGTAATCTGTGTGACTTACCAAACTGACAAGCTCCACACTTGTATATCATGTGTTGCTTGGATACATTAGGTATCCCAAGCACACATTGATCCCTGCACATTTGCTTTAAGGTCCTTTCACCTATGTGACCTAACCTCTTGTGCCAAATTTCCAATTCTGAAAGTGTTTGATCCTTGTAATTGTATAAAGCAATATTTTTGGTGTCTTCTAGCTCAAAAGTAAACAATCTACCTGATTTTTCTCCCTTGGCTATTCTTCTGAATCCATGTCTTGGGTCCTCCACATATGCTCCATGTTGATTGAACCTGACTTGTAAACCTTTTTCCACAATCTGACCTACACTCATTAAGTTCTTGGTGATAGTTGGGACATAAAGTACTCTACTCAATAAGTTCTGATTACCATCACTAGTCTTTACATTACCAATCTTTACAACAGAATGCTTAGTATCATCACCTGTCTGCACTTGATGTTTGCCCTTGGGTTCTTCCAAATCAAAGAGTAGTGCCACATTACCAGCTACATGGTTAGAACACCCCGAATCAATATAAAATAAATGATCATCATTTGTACCTGCCTTGGAGGTCATATTCATGATCAATAGGGAGTCATCTTGCTCCTCTGTGTAGTTGTTGTAATCCCTTCTATTTCTGAATCCACCTTGGTAGTTAATATTGTGGTTGTGGTTGTAATTGTTGTTGTACTGATTGTTGTATCCATTGTAGCCTTGGTGTTGGTTGAACCTGCCTCTATCTTGAGAGTATCCACCTCTTTGATAGCCTCTTCCTCTCTGATTCTTATAGTTTCTGTAGCACTCATCTGTGGTATGGTTAGACAATCCACAAATGTTGCATGGTGATGAGTTGTAGTGTCTACCCCTACCTGACTTACCTCCTCTGCCTCTACCTCTTGAAGATCTACCTCTCCCTGCATAGTTAGCTTGGGAGGTAGAGCCTTCTTCTTCTTGCTTCTTCCCTTTACCTTTATCCTTAATCTTCTTATCAGTGTATAAAGCAGAGGGGTTGTTACCTTTTTATTGCTCTCCATTCCTTGTAAGCTTTGCTTCATGTGTGAAGAGTTGACCAATCAGGGTTGTTAGATTAGGAGCATGTATGTCCATGTATAGGTCCATTGCTGTGGTAAAGCTCTCCCATTTGTCATCAACTTTTAATCCATTGATTACCTGCCTTACTATTTGTTCCTCTTCAATCTCCTCTCCAATACTTGCAAGCTGATCTGCAATGTCTTTGACCCTAGTGACAAAGTCTGAAACTGATTGCTTTGATTGCTTCCTAAGAGTAGTGAATTCAATCCATAGTTGATTCTTTCTGGCCCTTGTATTTGATGAGAAATATGTTGACAAGGTTTCCCAAGTCTCTTGGGAAGTCTTAAATTTCCTAATATGAGGTAAAAGGAAATCAGATATAGAGTTAAGAAGATATGACCTTGCCAATGCATCTTTTGCACACCATGTGTTGAGCCTCTCTTGTTCTTCCTTGGTGGGTAGGCCTCTAGCTTTGAATGAGGGCAATTCCTCATCTCTTGAGATGAATCCAAATAAGCTTCTTCCTTGTAGATAGGTCTTCATCCTTAGAGACCAAGCTTGGTAATTGTTCTTGTCCAATTTGTCAATGAATGAAGGAAAACCATCTCCCATGTTACCTTATTTGCTCTGATACCACTCTTGGGAAAGGATGGTTGGATGCACTTAGAGATTGAGTAGGTGTTGCTAAACCTGCTTCACACCAGCCCTCCTTTGACTCCTGGAATGGTTAGTACACTTGATTAGCTTCCAAATGATACCAAGAAAGCATATATGTACTTTGCAAATGATATGTGTAATGATCAAATCAAAATAGATAACTTTGCACTTCACAAATCCAAGAAAACTTGTTATTTTTGTACTGACACCTGCTCAGAGTTTATCTATATGGCAGTCAATGATTACTTGCTACCTCACATTAGAGGTCTTGAAAGTGCAAGTGATATATGGAATGCTTTGGAAGAGCATTTCCAAAACACCACAAAGTCAAGGAAGGCATCTTTATGGGCAAAATTTACAACCTTCAAGAAGAAGGCCTCTCAATCAATTTCAGATTATGTAACAAGGATGAAAGACATTGCAGATGCATTAGGAGTTGTTGATGAAGATATTGAGGAGGATAAATTGGTAAGGCAAATCCTTACAGGTTTGAGAGGCGATGACAAATGGAAGCCATTCATTTTGTCTATAGAATTATCACTTGATCATTTCACTCCTGATTTAAATCAGTTGCTAGGTCATATGCTAACATTTGAGCAGGATGTTAAAGGAGATGGTGACAAAAGTACAGGTCATGCAATGTACTCAAAGGATAAGAAGAAAGCTAACAAAGGAAAGCAACAATCAGGTGAAGATGAAGGCACAACTAGTCAAGCCAACTTCCTAAGAGGTAGAGGAGGTGGCAAAAGTAGAGGAAGAGGTAGGAACAACAAAGATGGAGCCAAAGCATGCTGGATTTGTGGTAAGACAAATCATTTAGCTAATGATTGTTGGCATAATAATCAAAGTAATGGAGGATACAATCAAAACTATAATTCAAGAGGAAGAGGTGGCAGAAATCAAAGAGGCAATTTCAGAGGCAGAGGTAGTAGGGGTTACTTTGGAAGAAATGCAGGTAGAGGTTTCCAAAGTCAACAATATAACAATACCTACTACAATTATGCTTCAGATCAAAAGGAAGATTCAACATTGATAATGAATGCAACTTGTGAAATCCAGAGTGAAGGTCAAAGAGTCTTCTACATTGATTCAGGGTGTAACAATCATCTGAGTGATAATATAGCCTTGATGACTGATTTGGAGAATAAGGTATCTAATCATGTTGTTCAAACAGGTGACAACACAAAGCACAATGTGAAGTCAATTGGATCAGTGAAGGCCAAGGATGGTAGCACCTTATTGAGTAAGGTCTTGTATGTTCCTACAATTCCTAAGAATTTGATAAGTGTAGGACAAATTGTGGAAAAAGGTTATGAGGTAAGTTTCACTAATGAAGGAGTGTTTGTGGAAGATCCTAGCAATGGGTATAAACAAATTGTTTCAGGGAAGAAAGAAGGAAGATTGTTCACATTGAAGATTCAAGGTAATGTTGGTCATGCCTTGTTCACCTATGGAGGACATAAGATCTCTGAGTTAGATCTTTGGCACAAGAGACTTGAACATTTCAATGAAAGAGGTATTAAAGACATGATTAATAATGGTTCAGTGCTTGGATTGCCTAATGTTGCAGGTCAACATATGACATACAGATGTGAGGCATGTCAATTAGGTAAGGCTCATAAGCAACCCTATTCTAAGCATGGGTTTATGTATTCAGAGAAACTTGAGTTGGTACACACAGATGTGTGGGGACCATCAAAGGACTTTAGTATCAATGGCTCAAGGTATTATGTGATTTATGTTGATGATGCTACTAGATGGATCACTATCTATGTGATCAAAGATAAGTCAAAAGTATTCAATACTTTCAAACATTATCATATGTATGCAAAGAGAATTACAGGACATAAATTGAAGAGACTAAGGTCAGATGGAGGGGGAGAGTATTTCTCTAATGAGTTCAGTGATTACTTGTGGAATGCAGGTATAAAAAGAGAGGTTACTTGCAGGTACTCTCCTCAACAAAATGGTGTAGCAGAAAGGAGGAATAGGACTCTTGTTGAGTTTGCAAGGTCCATGATGAAGGAGAAAAATTGCCCAAATTATTTGTGGGCTGAGGCTGTAAATACAGCTACTTATTTGGTCAATAGGCTACCTTGTAAAGCTTTGCAGGGTATGACACCTTATAGGCATGGTGGGGTAAGAGACCTACACTAGACCATTGCAAAGTATTTGGATGTTTGGCCTATGCATATGTGCCATCACAATTAAGGCACAAATTGGAACCTAACGCTGAAAAATATGTGTTTATTGGCTATGATGATAAGAAGATGGGATACAGGTTGTGGAATCCATCCACAAAACATTTTCTTGTATCAAAAGATGTTACATTTGATGAGAAAGGTACTTGGTATGCAGGTACTATCAATATTAATAGAGATGATGAAGAAATTGTGAGCCAAAGGAAAGGTAAATCAAAGGTTCAGATATTTGATGAGCAAGAGAATAATGAAGTGCAGGTTGAATTGGAAGAAACACCAAGATTTGATCCTGAATATGAAGAACCAGAAAACTCAAGAAATGGAGAACTTAGGAGGTCTACAAGGAACAAATGGCAACCTACAAGGTATAGCTATGATACTTCATTTTTGGCTACCAAAGATTATGCTTATATGATTAAAGCAGATGAAGACCCTTCTACATATGAAGAGGCAAAAGGTAAGGAAAATTGGGAGAAAGCTATGCAGGAAGAATATGATGCATTGATGGAGAATCAAACATGGGATTTGGTTCCAAAGCCAAATAGTCAGAAGATCATTGGATGTAAGTGGGTTTATAAGACAAAAAGATTTGCAGATGGAAGTGTGTCTAGGTACAAAGCTAGACTTGTTGTCAAAGGGTTTGCTCAGACATATGGTGTTGACTATGATGAGACTTATAGTCCTGTGGCAAAGATGACAACCATCAGGACACTTATAGCAATTGCTGCATGCAAAGGTTGGAAATTGTGTCAATTAGATGTGAAGAATGCTTTTTTGAATAAATACATTTCAGATGAAGTTTTCATGGAGCAACCTCAAGGATTCAGAGATGGAAGATATCCAGATTATGTGTGTAACCTCAAGAGAGCTTTATATGGCTTGAAGCAGGCCCCAAGGGCATGGAACTATAGACTTGTAAAGTTCCTAAAAGAACTTGGATTTCAAGTATCAAAAGCTGATAGTAGCTTGCTTGTCAAAGCAAGTGATGATGGGTTTATTTACATGTGCATATATGTTGATGATATCATACTTACAGGTACAGATGAGAAAGGCATACAAAGTTTAAAGAAGCAAATGGAGAAAGAGTTCAAAATCAGTGATTTGGGAGACTTGTCATACTTCTTGGGCATGGAGATTTCATACACTCAACATGGAGTGTATGTGACTCAAGAAAGGTATTTGAGAAACTTGTTAATCAAGTTTAAAATGGATGATTGCAGGGTAGCACCTACTCCAATGGAGATGAATCACAAATTAAGCAGATTTGGAGGTGAAGAGTTCAAGGACATGAAGCAATATCAGAGTTTGGTTGGTAGTCTCATTTATGCTACATTAACTAGACCTGATTTATCATATGCAGTTGGGGTTTTGTCTCAATTCATGCATTGTCCTAGGAAAGAGCATTGGATTGCAGGTCAAAGAGTGTTGAGGTACATTAAGGGTACACTCAAAGAAGGTTTGTATTATGGTTTTACATCAGACACAAATATCAAGATCTATAGTGATGCAGATTGGGCAGGTAATCCAGATGATAGAAGGTCAACCTATGGATACATGTGTTATGTGGGAGATAAGTTAATCTCCTGGTGCTCAAAGAAGCAACATACAGTTGCTTTGTCATCTACAGAAGCAGAGTACAAAGGCATGGTTGAAGCTGCAAAAGAAGTGATATGGCTTAAGACTCTAATGAAGAGTTTTGACACTCTACAGAGCATACCTATCATTTATGGTGATAACATGAGTTCATTATATCTAGCTGCTAATCCTGTTTTTCATGCCAGGACCAAACACATTGAGATACAGTATCACTTTCTAAGAGAGAAGGTGATGGATAAGGAGATTGAAGTCATACATACTTCAACAAAAGATCAGATAGCTGATATGCTTACAAAGAGCTTGGATGGACCAAAGTTACAGAAGTTTAAAGACATGGCAGGCATAAAGAAGGTTAGAGAAACCTCAATTGATGATTGCGGGGGAGCTGTTGGTGCACACCAATCACCAATTGAAGATTTGAAGACAAAGAATGGAGATTAGAACAATTCTTGAAGCAAAGAAGGTGGACACATTCACAAGATGAATGATTTGTACACATATGTACATTAGTGAAGACATAGATTACTTAGAGTTTTGAATAGTCATAAACCTGTACATATTTGCCTATAAATACTTTGGAAAAATGTCGGGGCAATAAGAGAAAAGGAGGAGAGGCAAGAGAGAAGACAAGGAGAGACTATGTATGAGCATGGAATAGATAAATGAGACATAGTAAGTGTCATTAGACACATGAGAAGTGAGTTGAAGTCTCTCTCTCATTCAGTTGTAGTCTTCTTCAGAAATGACAAAATTTTTGTGCCCGAAGTTTCTGAGTTTTCTTCTTGTGTAGTAAATCTTTTGTGAATTCCTTTTGGAGATGTCTAAGTCCATAGTTAATCAATCTATGGCTAGAGTTTGAGAGTCTAATTGTGATCAGTAAGAGAATTGTGTGTAGGAACATTTACATGTGAGAAAGTACTCATTGGTTCCTGAAACAGGCACAAATTTCGATCTTAATGATTTGATCATTTCTCACTCCACAGTCTAAAGTTTTGTGCAAGTAAGCACTTAATCTTTAAGTTGGAAGGTAAGCTACTCGTGGCTAAAAGCATTTGCTTAAATGGGTTCTATACTGAGAGAATTAAAGTTAAGAAGTTGAGGGTGTCCAAATCGACTTCTCAGAAGTGCAGATTTAGACATAGGTAACTTGGTAAGTAGATTTCTCAAGATCTACCGGATCTTTTGGAGTGATTTGACTTGGAGAAGGTGTGTAATCTTTAAGTGACATATTGTGCAAAGTTTTATAAAAAACTTTACACATTTACTCAGTCAATGAGCAAGATTTATGCAGCAGACTTTCTGAGTAATTTCCTCCTTCACAGTTTAGTCAAGAAATTGATATTTGGTCATTGATCTCTTAAATTGGTGAAGGTTTTGACTTACTCTTGATATAGAGGTGTTCTAAATTCAAGAGTAGGTTGTTCTTTTGGAGATTAACACTCTCCATAATTTCCAAGCACAACCCTCGCAGACTCTTCGTGCACGTCATTGGGCATGATGTATGGGTCGTGATGATGACATCCACTTCTCTCTTGCAATATCATGTTGTAGCTTTCGTGTAATCTTTGCTATTCATGACTCACATGCTCGTTCCATTACATATTTTCTAGCAAATATCGCATGAAAAAACCAATTGAACATTTCTTCTAAATAGTTTGATTGGAGTAGACCACCCCCATATGAGTGTTTTTAAAGTAAACACCTCTAGCCCTATAATGTGACTTCTCCATTCCTTGTGTACTAAAAATGTACAGTGACACACATCGATTCATAAAATATGCTCCACATGCAAAAAGAATATGCTATGATCTTGTCAATAAGATATACACATAGTATTTAAGACCAAATAAAAAAATGTAAGTGAAACTTACTATGTAATGTGTAATGTTGCTTTCTCCCCAAGATAAGATGAATGACTATGTAAACTCCTTCAAAATCACTTGGAATAATTCTAGTTGTGAAGCATTAGTGGAAACCAAACACATAAAATGTAACAATTGATCGAACGATGACCAAACCTTCTTTCGCTTGTTAATGAGATCAACCTGACTATCATTGTCTGTTGTAATTGAACAGAGGTCCTTCCAAAGCTCCCATTTCCCACCATCTTGACTATTCACATCTCTTTTAAAGAAACGACTTGCCTTCTTCCCAGTCATTGAAACTTGGTGTAAAATCTCTTGAGACTCACCATACTTCTTAACAACTAAAGATAAGTGGCCACCATGATAACCTATAGAATTCAAAAGATCTTCTATTTTTTGGATTGCTATTGTAGAACTCTCTAGTGGTTTCATTGCAAATGCATATTCAACATGGAGCTTCAAAAGCCTATCAAGGATCCTCATGAATGCATGCAAAGTACAAAAGTGAACATTGACTAATGGAAATGGGATAATGGGGTTCCAATCATTGCTCATTTTATCACGAGTCAGTTCCTGTAACATTGGACACCTCAAAAGTGATATCTCCCATTCCCTGTGATTCGATGATTCTGTTTCATCAATTTCTCCAGAGTCATCAACTCTCATCAATGCCCTTGCAGGTTTATACTGTCTCTTAGATCCTTTGTAACCTTGTGTACAATATGGGCAAAGATAGAGAGAAGATGCTACTTGTTTACAACCTAACATGCATTTTATACTCTTAAGGTCTCCACCCAAATGCCATTCTACCTCAAAATCACCTATATCATCTACAAAAAGCTTTTGCCCATGTATTCGAAAAGAGATTACTTCTGTAATCCATGGAGTCCTACTAAAAATCCACAACATAACATTGTTTGTTTCTTTGGGAACTTCTATTAGCACCTAACCACCAGATATCTCTCTCTGATTGCACACTCTAAGTCAAATGGTCCCTCCCTCCTAAAGTTTCATCACTCATTGCATGGTCCATAATTTCATTCATTAGCGTCACACTCAACCTTTCTAGTCGTCGACCCTTTATGATTTGACACTCATCAAGCTTCAGTATGAACTTTAACTTAACATTACAGTCTGCACAAAAGAGAAAACATTATCTTAATATGACACTTTAATGCAATAAAACTTCAACACCAAATAAAATGTAGTAGGGATACCTTTGATTGTTGAACTATAAAAGTGAACCATTGCTTGTTGAAGCTTTTGAAGATCCACAAATATATTGTTGAATTTAGTGTAAGTAAATCCTTGTGTAGATAGGATTTTTGATTGCTTCTTGGGAATATTTGGATGATAAATAGAGGTAGGCATAGTTTCTTCTATAAATAAATATTGTCCAATAGTATGAGTCACATCCTCATTTGACATTTTTTTATTGATAGACACTTTATATGGGCATGGAAATATCATTAGGGAAAAAAATGAACCCTGCATGGGCCTTTTGGATTAAGGAGTGATTAGTGATGGACCAATGAGAGGAGGGTGGTGGACACAGTCTATAGCCTATAAATCACTAAGTTGAAGGGGGATGAAGGGATAGGATTCCCCTATGTTGAGGTTTTGCCTCTAAAGAGAGAAAGGAATCTCGTAACTTATCTTGGCCCAGAAATTCAATATTTTCAAAAAGTTATAAAACTCATCATAACACCATTTAATGGTCCCCCAACCACTTTTTAGGATCAAAAGTGCTATTTTTGAGTTCTAAATCAAAATCTGTGCATGAACTGAAGTGAAAAAAGTGATTTTTTCAAAAATAACTCAAAATGAAACTTTCTCCCTCCAAAACCTCACATTTTCATACCTAGGTCCCAAAAAGTCATCTCTTTCCACTACTTTCTCTCCCTAACACACCATTGCAGCTCCTGCATCTCCATTTCTTTCTCTGTGCATCATCTTCTTTGAATTGCTACTGTCACTTCCATAGCCTGAACTCCAATGGAGAAACCTAATTCTCATAGACATCCAAAAGATGAGATTATCGCAATAAAATGTCACAATATCAAGGCTATAGAAGGAATTTGGTTAGGACAGGAGTTCTGCAAAGGTGCATGGGTGTACATGCAACCCTCTGTTGTTGATCCTCACCGTGTAAGAGATCGTGGAAACTTGGATCTTCATTGGAAAGGGAAGTTATTAGGCTTCAAAAAGCTCAAAAATGGTTAAATTGTTGCCATTGTACAACATGTTTTCACAATGTCAACCATGAAATTGGAAAACTCAAACAAAATGAGATATCCTATCAACTGTAAGTATTACTCATTGACTTTTGTCCAAATTTCATAATATACCTAGCTAAGTTGTGTAGTTTTTTGTTGTAGATATATTTCCTTCTACCTTGGTGGAAGAACAACCACTTCATAGTCTTACAAGTACTTTCCAAGCATTGCATGCACATGTTGGGTCGAGAGTCTTTCCACAAGCCCATCCTACTCAGCTATTGCGTGAGAGAGTTTTCTTTTACACACATACATATGTTGTACCCTCTTCATCAGATGATTTTGGCAGGTTAAAGATGATTAAGGTATATTTTCATTTAAAGCTCGAGTGGCCGCATCTTGATGTATGGACATTAACATCTTTGAAGCATAAGATGGTGATGGACATACACAACTCTTTGAAATTTACAAGGGTTTCAAGATCTATAGGATTACATTGGTGTGTTCCTGTTCATTGTTTTGTACATTTATTTCAGATATTCACAATTCTAGAGACTTCAACAATGTTCATGTTAAAAGATATTACGTATGAGCAGGTAGAGGGTTCGCTAGGTGAAAATTGGGGAGTTGTAGAAGGATGCACCAAAGGGGATAGATACCTTTGTAAAATTGGTGCAACAGGCATAGGATTTCGATACTTGAAACATCCTACTTCATTGTACATTAGATTCTATTATGATTGTTGGATGTGTAAACTTGGTGAATGGATACCATTACAAAGTTCTGAGGGGTTTTTAATTTCATTTGAAATTAAGATAAATCTACCCAACAACGAAATGGAAGTTATTTCAATAAATCATCATTGGACTCTTGCCAACGTGAGAGAACATCTAGTAATCATGGGATTTAAGGATGTAGATCAATCAAAGTTCAGAATACAAGGGCATAAGGTAAGTAGCATATGGTATTTTTTCTTTTGTTTATACAAATTCTTATACTCAAATATGTTCATTTAAAGTTTTCTATTTGTCTGCAGATTGGTAAGAGGTTGGAGGATAAAATTAAAGTCCTTCCTGAATGGAGTGTGGATGGAACTCAACTTTCATTGTCATAGCTCAAGAACTATTTGAGTGCTAGAGTGTACACACAACCTATGTTCCATTTATAATCCTTCGTCTGCAACAATATATTTAACATGCAAGACATGTAGCATGTAGAATTTTTTGATCTCAATATGATTTACAATTTGCCAAATGTTTGATTTTTCCAATGGCAATTTATTATAATTTTAAAGTTCTGAGAATTTATTTTCTCTATTGTGTAGATATGGTGTATCTTATTCTGGTTAATGATTCTGTTCAATCTTTTTTATGAGCCAAAGTTTTTTTTTGAGAGTTCAGTGCATGATTGTTTTATTTGAAGGTATCAGTTTTAGTTTTTAACTGGGTCCCACTCACTTTAAAATTTTGAAACTACTATAAAAGCAACACTTATTCTCTCATTTCTCACTTTTGCAACCAAGAAGAGCTAGAATCACTTGCAGAGCATGCACACAAGCTAGCATTACGCGCAATGGCTGCCGCATCCTCCAGTACCCTGCAACGCAAATGTCCACGTGAACTCTTCAATGAGTTCTTGGAATCAACTGAGTTCAAAGGTCAAAACCACTTGTACGACCTATTGTCTAGAGTCCCTGATCTAGACAAAACAATTCCACTGAACTTTGATGTGCTCGAGGAAATCATAGAGTTCCTTAAGTACTACATCTTGCGTTTCTCTATAGAAATACCACCTTATGAGGGTAAATGGGTCCCATGTGACCTTCTACTCTACATACACAGAGGCGATGAAGCCTTCATGAGGCGTCTTAAGCGCTTCATGGCAATTGATGAAACTGCAGCGCACTTACTAGATGACTCTGTGCCATTAGTAAAAAAACTTAACAAGAAGAAGAGGATGGGTACAAAGTACCTTTCCTACATTGCAACAACATATTTTATCATTAATGAGGAGCCCGGACCTACACCTGTTGAGCTCCCCAACCTTGTCACTGGTGGTTTTGTTAAGGACAAGAATGAGCCTCACCCAGAGGCCATAAATTTTGCCAAAGAAAGCATTACAATCCACCAAGAATTTCCTGGTGGTGTTGAGGATAAACTATGAGTGCAATCAAGCATGGAGGAGCCCCCCCTTCAAATCTCAACCCCTCTGAGCCCACATTACCAGAGGTGGAACTTGAATATCTCTCTAGCATCGTTGTGGATGGAGAGGAATTTATTTTACTTCATGACATTGAGAAGGCATTCGGTCTACGTCTAGATGAATGCTCGAGTTTTTTCTCCACAATGTCAGATGTTCCACTTGACAAAACATCTGACATAGTTGAAAAGAAGTCAATCCCACTTGGGGATTCTGTGGCAGACACCATAGCAATGGTGTGTGCTGATATTTTAAAAGATGACAACAATTCTACTATGTAGGAGGAGTTCAGTGGAGCACGGGAGAGGATAATGAAGCCAAAAATTCCTACATCCCCCATAGCAAAGCAGAGCGGCATGGGCCACTCTAGCATTGATCTTGATGCCCATGGAAGAGGGGAGGAAGAAGACAAGCTTCATGATGTAAGTGGTAATTGAATTAAATAAATGGATAATTTAAGTTAACATTGTAAGAGCTTGAATTCTCATTTTTTTCTTAACAGGAAGCAATTGAGCTCGACAAGTTCGCAACAAGATCTGGTGGGGATCGAGCTTCTTGCGGGAGTGGTTCATCCTTGGCAAACTACATCGGAAAGTTGCCAAAGAATGATTTTGTTATCATACACAAAGACTACAATCCACATGGGCACTTCATGACTTAGTGCTTGAAGGCCCTGAGCAAACTTTTGTGTTTATGTACAATTACCCAAGGCACTACTTGTGTCATTTTGGTTAGGAAATCCTTAGTTGTAACTACATTAGGACTTAATTTTAGAGGAAAAGTATTAGGGCAAATAGGTATCACCATGGGTCTTGGAATGCAAAACCCCCATGTAATATCAAGATCTATATTGACTTACCAATTGCCTCAATCTCTCCAAAGGAGAAAGAAAGTTGTAGAGAAATTGAAGGCAGCTGAGAAATGATGTAAATATTTTGATAATACATTTTTTTTTTTCATCATTTGTCTAGTCCTGTATATGAATGTGCTAATAAATTGAAATTATCTTCTCTCCACAAATTGTATCTAATTTGAAGTCTTTGTATTGTCCCTTTGGTCTTTTGTATACTGAAATGCATAAAAAAGGCCAAAAAAGCCCTAGCCACAGAAACACGGAAAACAACCCTACAAAAATTTTGCAGGGTTGTTTCTTGCATTTCTATGGCTGGGGCTTTTTTCGCCTTATCTAGTATTTTTAGGGGCTACAAAGCATAGGAAAGTATGTAATTCTTCATCATTGCTTGGTTTTGGTAGTATCAAACCAAAGATTACCATTAGGGTATAACCTCAACTTTAACTAGACCAAAGATCTCATCCATACCTTTTATGCATACAATGATTACCTGTAGGGTATAACCTCTGAATTACTAGACCATTACATCTCTGCCATACCTTTTATGCTTACACAAGCCCAAAATATGCAAAAAAAACCCCAGCCACAGAAACGCAGGATTCAGCCTTGCAAAAAATTTGCAGGGCTGAATCCCACGTTTTTATGGCTGGGGTTTTTCAGCATGAAAATGACATGTGGGACATCAATAGGTAGAAAAGGAACATATCTAGTCACAAAACAATAGGCAAGTGCATGCATGTTTAATTGAATCCATATATAACTGACTGAAAGAGAAGTTAGTTGCATACAATTATGCTAGGAGTTTAAGAGAGAGAGAGTGTGTGAGAGAGAGAAAAAAAAGACAAAGAATATAGGTTAAAACAAAATTTTTATTGGTTCCCAAGTGTTTTTCTCCTTAAGAGCTTTGAACTCTTCATACATAGCCTTCGTCCACTCTGGTTTGGTCTTTGCCTCCTCATAAGAATCTGGCTCTTGATCTTTAATGACATTCATCATGTATGCATAGTGCTTTGCCATGAAAGAACCATATGTATACCTTTGTGTGGGTGCCTTCTTCCTTGTAGACCTCCTCTCTTGACCTTTGGGATATTTATTCTTGAGTCTATTTAGCTTTACATCAGGAGTGATGACCTCCTCAACCTCCTCCTCTTTTTACTCCTCTTGAGCTTCCCTAGTGTCATTGTCTATCTCTTGGAGCCTTCTATACTTTGAAGTATAGGACGATCTTTCATAATCACAAATGTAAGAGTGATCATATGAGTGTACCTTAGATATAGAAGCCTCTGGTCTAGCGATAGTGATTGACTCTTGAGGTTTAATCTGCACATCAAAGTCAGCATACTCCTCTTGATCCTCTTCGTCCAACTTTGCATTACCCTTATCTCCATACCATGACCTTGATTCATCAAACACAACATCTCTTGACACATAAAGCTTCTTTGAGAGAGGATTGTAGCACTTGAAGCTATTTTGCTCATTGTTTTAGCCAATGGACACACATCCTGGGTTCCAACTTTGTTCTTACTTCACTAGAAACATGAACAAAGCATACACATCCAAATACCTTAAGGTGCTATGTGGTTGGTTTCTTGCTATAATAGACTTTTGAGGAATCAATTTGTGCACACCACCTGTTGGAACCTTATTTATCAAGTAACAACTTGTATTCATAGCCTCAGGCCAAAAAGAGAATGGTAAGATACCTTAATCTATGAGACATCTAGCTATCTCAACCAAATGCCTATTCTTCTTCTCTGCAACACCATTTTGTTGAGGGGTGTATGTGCATGTAAAGTAACAATTTATGACATTTTTCTCCAAGTAATTTTTGAATTCCTTGGAGAAATACTCTCCCCCTCCATCTAACCTTATTGTCTTGATGTTTGCATCACATTCTTTCTTGATAAGTCACCTAAACTTTTGAAAGCATGAAAACACTTCAAATTTTTCCTTGATAACATATAGCCATACCTTTCTTGAGTGGTAATCAATGAAAGTGACAAAGTACCTAGCTCCTCCCAATGAAGCCTCTCTGCTAGGGCCCCATACTCACTCTTTGGAAATGGATTCCTTGCATGCTTACCTAGCTTACAAGCATCACAAAACTCGCGTAGACCCTCGCCCTCAAGATTCGGTAGTCCGAGAACTAAACCTACTTTGCACATGCTTTTAACTTCAGAATACTGATATGTCCTATCCTCTTGTGCCAAAGATCAATCTTTGCAATCCTTTTGTTACCACTCTTCACATAACATACCTTGTTGTGTTCAGAAGCAACATCTAGTGTGAACAATCTGCCTTATTTCCTTTCCTTGGCAATGACCTTGCCTCCTTGCTTCACCATGCATCCTTTTGTATCAAATATAAATTGCATACCTCTCTCTACCATCTCTCCTACAAAGACAAAGTTCTTAGAAATAGATGGAACATGGAGTACTTTTTAAGTGTCTTCATAGATTTACCTTCACTTAGCTTCACATCTTCCACATGTGTAACAAGATGCTTAGTGTTATCTTCTATCTTCGCACTGTTGGAGATCTCTTAATCTCCAAAGGTTTGATCTATACTGACTTAAGAACACTTCTATGTCAGTTATAAACCAAACTTTACACAAATATTATTCTTCTTTACCAAAACTTTCATTAACACTTCTCTGAGTGAAGAAGTGTCAACTTCAAAAAGTCTGCTTCAGAAATCAACTTCATTACCTGCACATAACTTCAAATTTCTTCAAATAAATGATGCACAAGTATTTGCAATACCTTTGCGCAATCATACCAATCATTATTTCTCTAAACTAATCATCAAAAGCTTAATTTGATCTTTAAGATCAAGGATATGTCATAACTGTCTTCCAGAGATAGCGCCTTCGACATAGTCAACTTCTTAAGTTGATTTCTCACAACACAAACCCCGTTTTGCTAAATTCTTTTAGCCATAGATTCCTCATCTCCTAACTTAGATTTTAAGTGCTCACTTATTAAAAACTTTACAGTATACACTGAGATCTAAGCAAAACACTGAGACGGAAAAGTGCGCTACTCTGAGACTTCTGTTTTCACATTCTACATACAAATGTTCCTATTGATCATTCTCACAGTAGGAAAGAAATCAGATCATGAAACTCTGAACATAGCTTCATTAGCTTCCTAATTAGATGTGTACAAAAGGATTCTTGATCCACATGATCAGACTGAGAGCACTCAGAGAAAAACCCGTCGCTATTTTCTGAGAAAAAACTCTCTACACATCTCTAAGACATTTGTCATGTACAAATGACTCTCTTTCTCTATATTTCTTATCATCATTAACTTATATATGATTTTTGACTTCTCTCACGTCTATGACATTACTCCTTGTCATCCTAAGAATTATATCTATACTCAGATTACAATAGTTTCCATTTCTAATGTACATCTGTACACAAGCTTTGCTTCTGAAACCTCTTCATTCTCTCAAGTAATTTCTTCCACTTCATTCTGACCATAAACTTTTCTTCAAGGTCTTTATAATCACCAATTTGTGATTGGTTTGTTCCAAGAGCTCCCCCTCAATCACTAATTGTGATTATTCCATTCTTCTTCACTCCTGCCATCTCTTTGAATCTCTGAAGCTTAGGTCCATCCAAGCTTTTTGTCATCATATCTGCCACTTGTTCTTTTGTTGGACTATACATCACTTCAATCTCTTTATCAAGTACCTTTTCTCTCAAGAAATGATACTGAATCTCTATATGCTTAGTCCTGGCATGAAAAATAGGGTTAGTTGCCAAATACAAAGAACTCATATTATCTCCAAAAATAATTGGAGTACTCTGATCAGCTTCAAAAATCTTCATCAAGGTCTTCAACCATATCACTTCTTTTGCAGCTTCTACCATTCCTTTATACTCAGCTTCTGTGGATGATAAAGCAACTGTATGTTGCTTCTTTGAACACCAAGAAACTAATTTATCTCCAATATAACAGAGATACCCATGAGTAGACCTTCTATCATCTGAGTCACCTGCCCAATCTGCATCACTAAACACTTTGATTCTTGTGTCAGAAGTAAATCCATAATACAAACCTTCACTTAGGGTTCCTTTGATATATCTGAGTACCCTTTGAGCTGCAATCCAATGAGTCTTCTTTGGACAATGCATAAATTGTGACAACACACCTACTGCATATGATAGATCTGGCCTTGTCAAGGTTGCATAGATTAAACTACCTACCAAACTCTGATATTTCTTCATATCATTGAACTCTTCACCTCCATACCTGCTCAATTTATGATTTACCTCCAATGGTGTAGTTGAAGTCTTGCAATCCTCCATGTTAAACTTAACTAGAAGATTCTTCAAATACCTCTCTTGTGAAACATATACTCCATGTTGAGTATATACAATCTGCATTCCTAGGAAATAAGATAAGTTTCCCAAATCACTTATCTTAAACTCCTTCTCTATTTGCCTTTTAAGTTCATTGATTCCTTGAGCATCTGTTCCTGTGACAATAATATCATCAACATAAATACACATGTAAATGTACCCATTTTCACTTGCCTTCACTAGCAAGCTACTATCTGCCTTTGATGCTTGAAATCCACATTCATTCAAGAACTTGACAAGTCTGTAATTCCAAGCTCTTGGGGCCTACTTCAACCCATACAAAGCTCTCTTGAGCTTACACACATAATCTGATCCAATTGAAGTCATGAAACCTTCTGGTTGCTCCATGTATACCTCATCTGCAAACCTTTTTGTTTTATATACCCACTTACATCCAATGACTTTCTGATTCTTTGGTCTTGGTACTAATTCCCAAGTTTCATTTTCAAGTAGAGCATCATACTCTTCCTGCATTGCCTTCTCCCAATTTTTTTTACCTTTGGCTTCTTCATAAGTGATTGGATCTTCTTCTGTCTTTACAATGTAAGCATAATCTTTTGTTGTTAAAAAATATGTATCATAACTATACCTTATAGGCTCTTTCCTTCCCCTTGAAGATCTTCTGATCTCTGCACTTCTTGAAGTCTCAGCCTCATTTGATTCTGGATCAAATCTTGGCCCATCTTCTACATGATCCTGCAATCTACTTTTAGAGTCAACATCATCAATACTTTCTTCATACATCTTTACTTTTGCCTTCCCTTTTCTTTGTATCTCTTCAACACCTGCATAATCATTTGTTGATCCTGTATACCATGTGTTTTGCTCATCAAATGTAACATCTTTGGTAACAAGAAATTGCTTTAATTTGTGGATGGACTCGACAACCTGTAACCCATCTGTCTATCATCATATCCAATAAACACAAATTTCTCTGCTTTGGGTTCTAGCTTATGTCTTAATTGTGAAGGAACATAAGCATATGCTACACATCCAAATACCTTACAATGATCAAGAGTAGGTTTCTTACCCCACCATGCTTCATAAGGAGTTCCTCCATCCAAAGCTTTACAAGGTAACCTATTCACAAGGTATGTTGCAGTATTAATAGCTTCTGCCCATAAGTAATTTGGACAATTCTTTTCCTTCATCATTGCTCTTGCAAATTCTACAAGAGTCCTATTTCTCCTTTCTGCTACTCCATTCTGTTGAGGGGAGTACCTGCAAGTTACTTCTCTTCTTATACCTACATTCCACAAATAATCATCAAACTCTTTAGAGAAATACTCTCCCCCTCCATCTGACCTTAAGCTCTTAAGCTTTTGCCCTGTGATCCTTTCTGCATAAGCATGATAATGTTTGAATGTCTTGAAGACTTCTGATTTATCCTTGATTACATATAAAGTAATCCATCTGGTTGCATCATCAACAAACAACACATAATATCTGGATCCATTTATGCTATAGTCCCTTGAGGGACCCCATACATCTATATGAACCAATTCAAGCATATTTGAATGCTTGTACCCTGATTTGTTGTAAGAACCTTTGTGTGCTTTACCTAATTGACAAGCTTCACACTTGTACACCATATGTTGCCCTTCAACATTTGGCAATCCAAGTACCACCTGATTCTTTGACATTTCCTTTATAGCTCTCTCATTGAAATGACCTAGCCTTTTATGCCATAAGTCTAATTCAGACATCTTTGGACTTCCATAAGTAAATAATGCATGTCCCACATTACCTTGGACTTTGAGAGTAAACAATCTTCCTTCCTTTTTTCATGCAATTATGTTTCTATATCCTTGATTTGGATCTTGCACATAAACACCATCATTTGTGAATCTCACTTCATATCCTTTCTCCACAATTTGCCCTACACTTATCAAATTTTTGGGAAGAGTAGGAACATAAAGTACCTTGCTCAAAAGTGTACTTCCACTCTTTTTCTTCACTGATCCAATGCTCTCCACTTTATGTTTGGTATTGTCACCTGTTTGAACTGTATGTCCATGCACCTTTGCTTCCATATCAGTCATCAAGGATAGATTCCCACTAAGATGGTTGCTACATCCTGAGTCAATATAAAACACTCTTTGATCTTCTCCCACTGATTCATGAGTTGCATTTAAGATAAGAGTCATATCATCCTTCTGATCTGATGCATAGTTATAATAATTGATGTTGTAGGACTGAGATTGGAAGTTTCTTCCACCTCCTCTAGCATATGATGTCCTACCACCTCTTCCTCTGAAGTTGCCTCTTTGGTTTCTGCCTCCTCTACCTCTTTGATTAAAACTCTGATTATTGCTTCCACCATTTTGATTGTTATACCAACAATCATTTGCCAAATGATTTGTTCTGCCACAAATCCAACAAGCTTTAGCATTATCTTTGTTCTTACCTCCTCTTCCTTTACCTCTGAAATTCATCTTTCCTTTTGTAAAGTTAGCTTGGCTTGAAGTCCCTTCATCATCAGTTGACTGCTTTCCCTTGCCATTCTTTTTCTTGTCCTTGGAGTACATAGCTTGACTTGCACTTCTATCATTGTCTCCTTTAATGTCCTGCTCAAAAGTTAGCATGTGTCCTAGCAATTGATTAAGATCAGGAGTAAAGTGATCAAGTGACAACTCTATGGATAATATGAAAAGCTTCCACTTCTCATCTCCTCTCAGACTTGTAAGTATTTGCCTTACCAACTTATCCTCTTCAATGTCTTCATCCACTGCTCCCAAGCTATCTGCAATATCCTTCATCCTTGCCACATAATCAGAAATTGATTGTGAGCTCTTCTTCTTGAAAGTTGTGAACTCAGCCCATAGTGAGGACTTTCTTGACTTGGTTGTATTTTGGAAATGCTCTTCCAAAGCATTCCAAACATCTGTTGCACTTTCCAATCCTCTAATGTGAGGTAGAAGATAATCATTTACAGACATGTAAATGATACTCCTTGCTTGAGCATCCTTTCTCATCCAATTCTTCAAAACTGCAAGCTCTTCCCTAGTTGGAATACTAGGATCTGCAAATTCAGGCTTTTCTTCTTCTCTTGTAATGAATGCCACCAAATCTTTACTCATGAGGTGTGCCTCCATCCTCATGGACCAAGCTGGATAGTTTTCCCTATCTAGCTTATCAATCTGCAAGTTTTCTCCCATCTTTCACCTTCTGTATCTGCAATTACTATGGTTTATGAGGATATAATGTACCTTTGATATGAAGCTTTGATCCTTCTTGATTTCTTTCAAACTCGTACTTTGAACTTCTGTAGGTTGTCTTCAATAATTTGTCCTTGTCCTCCTTTAATTAGGAAGAACTTCTATATCTGCACCAATCGGAACTTCAATTGTCTTTTCTTCTCTTGTATTGCACCTTCAGCTCTGATACCACTGTTGGAGATCTCTTAATCTCCAAAGGTTTGATCTATATTGACTTAAGAACACTTCTATGTCAGTTATAAACCAAACTTTACACAAATATTATTCTTCTTTACCAAAACTTTCATTAACACTTCTCTGAGTGAAGAAGTGTCAACTTCAAAAAGTCTGCTTCAGAAATCAACTTCATTACCTGCACATAACTTCAAATTTCTTCAAATAATTAATGCACAAGTATTCACAATACCTTTGCGCAATCATACCAATCATTAGTTCTCCAAACTAATCATCAAAAGTTTAATTTGATCTTTAAGATCAAGGATATGTCATAACTCTCTTCCAGGGATAGCGCCTTCGACATAGTCAACTTCTTAAGTTGATTTCTCACAACACAAACCCTGTTTTGCTAAATGCTTTTAGCCATAGATTCCTCATCTCCTAACTTAGATTTTAAGTGCTCACTCATTAAAAACTTTACAGTATACACTGAGATCTAAGCAAAACACTGAGACGGAAAAGTGCGCTACTCTGAGACTTCTGTTTTCACATTCTACATACAAATGTTCCTATTGATCATTCTCACAGTAGGAAAAAAATCAGATCATGAAACTCTGAACATAGCTTCATTAGCTTCCTAATTAGATGTGTACAAAAGGATTCTTGATCCACAGGATCAGACTGAGAGCACTCAGAGAAAAACCCGTCGCTATTTTCTGGGAAAAAACTCTCTACACATCTCTAAGACATTTGTCATGTACAAATGACTCTCTTTCTCTATATTTCTTATCATCATTAACTTATATATGATTTTTGACTTCTCTCACGTCTATGACATTACTCCTTATCATCCTAAGAATTATATCTATACTCAGATTACAATAGTTTCCATTTCTAATGTACATCTGTACACAAGCTTTGCTTCTGAAACCTCGTCATTCTCTCAAGTAATTTCTTCCACTTCATTCTGACCATAAACTTTTCTTCAAGGTCTTTATAATCACCAATTTGTGATTGGTTTGTTCCAACATGCACAACCTTTTGAACTTGGGGCCTACATATGAACAAAATATTCCTCCATACATTACATGTGATTAGAGCATCTAGAGTCTATGTACAACTTTGTATCCTTGGGATCACTAGTGTAGCCATGTTGCATGGCTAGGAGGGTCTTCTTCTCATCATCCTTCTTAGAGTGGTTAGCATAGTTCCCTTGCTCCTTCTTCTTCTTGCCTTTGTCATCCTTGAACCAGCAATTTGAAGAAATATGATTCTGCTTACCACATATAAAACAAGTTCTACCTTGATGAGGATTGTTCTTCCCTTTTCCGTTATTGCCCTTCCTTGAAGATGATGCCTTGCTATCTCCTTTTGAATTTGAATCTTCTTCCTTAGGCTGCTTCCACTTGCTTTTTTCCTCTTTTCCCCTTCTTGCAACTTTTTTCATTGCCTTTGCTAGCATATAGGACATGTGAGTGACCATCCCTCTTGGATGTGTCTTCTATGGTAGCCTCTTCTGGTACTACGTGTGGGATGAACTCCTTAAGGGTTGGTAGAGGATCTTTATACAAGATGGTAGCAATGAGGGGTTTCCACTTGTCTTCCCCTCTCATCCCATTGAGAATAATGTGTAGAAGGTCATCCTCATCTACTTTGCCTCCAATGGATGCCAATTGCTCCCTCAACACCTTCACCCTCAAAGTGTAGCCAACAATAAATTGACCACTACCCTTATTCAAGGAATGGAGCTCATTCTTAAGTTGCATCTTTTTGCTTCTTGAGGAAGTGGCATATATCTTCTCTGAGGCCTCCCAAACATCTCTAGCATAATCAAGCTCTAATATATGACCAATTATAATGTTGGAGATTACTTGTGATATGTAGAAGATAGACCTCCTATTCCTTTCCTCATAATCCTTCAACATCTTCAATTCTCGATTGGTGATCTTTGGATCTTTGGGATCCACATTGGGCTTATCTTCATCTCCACACACAATAGGCCATAAAACATTTCTCTTGAGGTAGTTCATGACACTAAACCTCCATGGTTAATGGTTGTCTTTGTCAAGAAACTTCACTTTTTGACCTAGATCTGCCATAATGAATGGGAAATTAAAGTTACATTGAAAAAGTACCTCTTAGCATCAATGTCCAAGCTTTTGTGTCCTTCTTCTAGAGTTTTCAAAGGATTTCTCATGCTCTAATACCAACTAATGTAATTGTTTCTCTCATATTTGCACACTAGAAGTGAAATGCGCCCAATACTTAGGTGTCGTCATACACCTTTTTTGCTACCCTATAGCAAGCCTCTAATTCACGTACCTTAAAATGGTTCAAATCAACTAAAATTTTAGCCTGATATATGAGCTTTCTACAAAGCTATAGAACACCTCAAGTGGATTTTTCTAGATTAGTCAACAACTTTGTACAAAACAAACTATGCACAGATATAGGGTATGCAAAAGTTAGGGTCATAGAGATACACCAATTTCTCTGTACATAAAGCTGATTTCAAGAACCCCTCCTACAGAAAGTGAGATACAAACATAAGCTAGAGAATGCACTTTAAATCTCTTGAATTGGATATATACACAAAGAGTTACAACTATTATAAGCAGACTATGTCTATACATACAAGAGACTAGAAGGGGTGTATTCTTCATAGCTCCTCTTTACTCCTCGTTTGTGCATGTAATGCCCTCCTCTATGTTTTTCCTAGCTTGGACTACTATTTTTGAGCTGGATGACACTCTACTTAAACTTCCTAGAGTATATGTTGCTTTCGTCTTCAATGACGTACAAGACTTCCATGCATTTGATGTCTCTTCACCTCCTTTTATAGCTTTTGGATGCCTCTCCCGACTTTTCCACAACCTTAAGACTGTCTTGCCCGACTTTGAGACCCCCCTAAGTGATCTAAGTCGTGAATTATTTCCACATTAAGGTCTTTTTACCCCTTTGACCACCTAAGTCTTGCATGGTTCACACTTTCAACATTCATATGGTATCCATTTCTTGTAATCATTGGCTTGTAAAAGCGATTATATACTCTTCTAAATTTGTCTCAAGACTATGGTCTTAACTTTGCATATTCTTAGGCAAATTAATTCTAAAGTTAATAGTGGTCTCTATGTGCATGTGTACTAAAGGTGGTGAGTAGCCCAGATTTGAGACCTTAGTTCTCAAAGTAAAAGTTTTATTTTTGAGTAGGATAACTTTCATCGGGAAGATTCCTAACCTAGTTTCTGAGTGAACAAAAGCTCTTGGTTTCATTGCATAGAAACTCAGAGAACCATTCATTTTGGTTAACAAAAATATTTGTAAATTGAGGTCATTAATGATTCGAGCTACATAGGGAAAATAAACATTCTCCCATCAGTGGTAGGACAGTGAACTCGACAAACAAAGAAACTCAAAGAGTACCAAAATATCTCTTAAAGGTGTTGGGAAAAGAGGAGTTGATGATTCACATTAAAGGCATACATACAACTCAAGACAAGACTACTAGTGAAGAAACAATGCATCTATCCCATCTATTCTAGTAGTTTTAAAGTTCAAAGGTAAATTTCTTAATAGTTATTGCTCCTCTTGCATCAAGAAGCCTTATAAGGGTACATTAGAGTATAAAATGTCAAAAAATAAAACCCAAATAAAAAAAAATAGATAAGAAAAACTATGAACCATGGAGGCTTAGAATGTGTAGCTTTCTCATGAGCAAGGGTTTATCGGGGCTTGTTAATGGAATAGATGTAAGAAATAAGAGCACAACGGAATAGAAATATAGACAGAGTTGAGAGAAAAAATGCAGAAAAAGATAGACGTAGACTGAGAGATAGAAAACTCAAATTCTCAGATTGCCAAGCGTAATGCAGTTACAATGATGGTGCTGTCCACCCATGTGCTCCCACTGTGGAGCTTAGATGGTGATCTAGACAGACTCTAGATGAAGGGCTTACTAGTGCGCAATGCTATGTAAAGCTCAACATGGGCCGTGCTTATATAGCTTTTACAAGGCGGTTTGATATAGAAATGTAGTTAGGAGATACAAAGTAGTCGATAAAATATATGATCCAACAATATCTCCATGACTAGAAGTCCTACCGTCTCGGCCCTATGGGCTGGGGGGATAGACCCCCCGAACCCCGCATAAGGGGGCAAGCCCCCCTCTGCACTCCCCCCATTAAGGTTCTATGGGGAAACTGTGCGATGCCACGGGGCCTTTATTTTCACCTTAAATGGCAACCCAATGGCCTGGAAGTCTATGCCCTACCTAACCTAATAGTTAGGCTCACAAAGATCATCTACAATCATCAACGGTCACACATAGACTTCATCTAACTTGGAAGTTAGGGTTCCACAAATGTCCAGGCTCTCATAATGGCTTGTCCTCATAATGGGGGCCTTACAACTTAGAGCTCCATGGATCATTTGTGGTCACATGAGTGTGGAGTATTGAGCATATCTAATAATAGATGTGGAGCCTAGATTGTGGGATAATCCAACTCTTCATTATTTGAGGATCTTCATAGAAAGGAATGAATGTGACAAGAGGGTTCTTTTCATCCTATCTCATAAAATTAACAATGAAATGCTAGGGCATATTCAGGACCTAGACACCTTATCGAAAGTGTGGGAAACCCTAGAGATTTTATGATTTACTTCAACAAAGGCTAAGAAGATTCAATAGAAGAATGAACCAAATGATATGAGGAAGAAACCTAGTACCAACATCAATCATTACATTCTAAAGATCAAATAAGTAAGTGATCCGTTCTGATTCCTAGGTTGTCAAATACATTATGATAACCTAGTTGCATATACATTGAGTGCTTAGGGATGATGAGAAGTGGAAGGCTTTCACCACTTTTGGATATATCAAAGATAAACTTTCCAGCTTTCAAAAATTAGTAGCCTTAATGGTTACTGAACATATGAGCATTAGAAGCTCAAAGGCAAAGCGCAATGAAACCCAAGCATTTTATGCAGGTATAGGAAGAGGTAAGAAATCAAGGTAAATGAGAGGAAGGCATGGAAGATGATCAAATGGATGTTGTGATCAAGATCAAGGGAGCAAGTTCTCCTCATTAAGAGGAAGAGGAGTAAATAACAATGATGCTCAATACAACAACAAATTAGATTGATGTTGCATACATGGAAAGTATGACCACTATGCAAGGGATTGCTATCAAAGGGACAAGAGCAATGCATCATACAAAGGGCAGGTAATAATGCTTCTACTTTGAATGAGAATGAAAGCATGTCTGCCATGATGAAGATGAGTGATTACAAGACAAGAGGGTCACGCATATGGTATATTGATAGTGGATGCAACAATCACATGAGCTGCAACAAGGACTTCTTTTCAAATATATAGGTACCATCAATGAAAGGGCATGTGGACATAGGTGGACACCCCTCATGCCATCACACATATAGGTGATGTTAAGTTGGATGTTTGTCACAAAGCTAAGTGCTTGAAAGATGTTCTTCATGTTTCCACTATTACAAAGAATCTTTGTTTTTGTGGGTTTAATGGTTGAGAGAGGATTGAAGGTCAAAATCACTAAGAATGGATATTTTGTGGAAAACCCTTGAGAAGGGTAGCAATTGGTGGCCAAAGGTAGGAACAAGTGAATACCATTCACATTGATGTGAAGCCAAACTTCAACCACGCAACCTATTTCACACATGAAAGTAGAAATGTAGTAGACTTGTGGATCTTTGGCATATGAGGTAAAGACATATCGATACTCACATGTTGAAGGACATGGAGATGAAGAGGTAAGTGATTTGATAACCAAAGATTCACAGTTAGAATCTCAAGGATTTGTGTGAAGCTTGCCAATTAGGTAAGAAAACTAGGTTACCATTTAAGAAGAGGAATAACTATTTGAGTTATCATCCGCTTGATCTAGTTCATAGATATGTTTGGGGGCCAAGAAAAGAGAGGTCAAATGCAGGCAATAAATATTTTTTGATCTTCATTTATGATTGGAGAATGATGAATTTGATTTGATGAATGAAGCATAAATCATATGTCTTTTACTACTTCAAGAAGTTCAAAGTTATTGTAGAAAAGGAATGTGATAGGTACATCAAATGTTTAAGGTCAAATGGAGGGTGAGAATACATTTTCTTGATTTCTCTAATTTCTTGGAGTCCAATGGCATGGAGTGAGATCACATGTAGATATACACCACAACAAAATGTTGTAGCACAAAGGAAGAATAGTTATATTGCAATATGTGTTAGGGCGATGATGAAGAAGATGGGAATACCAAATTGGGATTTGGTTGATGCAGCAACCACTACCATATACATCATGAATAGAGCACCCACATCAAGTAAAAATGCTTCAACACCATATGAAGCTTGTTATAATAGAAAACCAAATGTATCGCACTTTAGAGTATTTGGTTATGCTTGCTATGTTTTAATAACAAGTGAACTTAGAATTGATGAGAGATTAGAGAGATGTGTACTTTTAGGGTGTGCAAGTGAACAAAAAGGGCATAGAGGCCTCAAACTATATTCAAGGAGATAAAGGTATCCAAGGATGTCAGATTTAATGAGATTTTACCTTGCTATTCGTTAAATGTGTATGCAAGTAAATGAAGATGATAAAGCAAGCATATCAAGGTGAAATGAAGAATCAAAAAGCATGGTTACAAGTGGACCAAAGTAATCAAGAAAATACACATCATAGAGTGGAGATAGCTCTATGCCATGTCAAATAATTCATGCATATGCAAGGAACAAAGGAAATGCCAAGATCATAAGGATTGAAGAAGATAAAGACTTGTGGATAGAGCTAAATGCAGATGAGCATGCAAAGAATAGGGAGAGCTCAAAGGCAAAAAAAGACAAAAAAAAAATCCAAATCAATGGAAGCGTGAAGTAAGAAGGTGTGATAGGGTAAGGTATCTAGTTGAGAGTCTTATTTATGACTCATTCATGGCTAGGAACTATTCATATATGAGTAACATTATTAAGGAACACACATGCTTCGAAGAAGCAAATACATGCACAGAATGGAAAGAAACTTTGCAAGAAAAAAATTGAACCTTTGGTGAATGATCACACTTGGAGATTAGTGGCAAAGAATAAAGACATGAAGGTCATTGAAAACAAGTGGATATATAAGGTATAGAGGCATTTCTATAGTATCACTCCTAGGTACACAATAAGGCTAGTAGCTAAAGGCTTTCATCATACATATGGATTGGACTATGAAGAGACCTCAGCAGTGTAGGCAAAATCGCCAACATCATAAAAATCATTGCCATTTGAGCTAAAAAGTATTGGATGTATCAACTAGATGGGAGAGCTAGAGAACGTGGTATACATGAATCAACTATTAGAGTTTGAAGATAAAATGATAGGTGATTATGTTTGAAAGTTAAGGAAGGAAATCTATGGTCTAAATCAAGTTATGGGATGTTTGATATATGCATGTAACACAAAGCCAAACAATTAGTATGTAGTTTCTCATTTGACCTAAATTATACATGGCCCTAACACTAAGCATTACTGATAATCTATGCTTTTCACTAAGTTATGGCATGTTTGATATATGCATGTAACAAAAGCCCAAAAAGTTAGTATTCGTATGCTTGTATCACCATTGAGGAAGTAGCTTTTGATCAGGCAGCTTTACAAGCTCTTTCAACAAGTCCTTGAATATTTGACTCTGGTGCTACAAAGCATGATAGGTTGCAGAGATGTGTTTTCTTCCCTTTCTTATTCTTTAGGTAGAAGAGTTACTATTGCAGATTGAAATGATTTGGATGTTGTGGAAATAGGTACAGTAACCCTAAAGTGAAGAGAAGGTGTTAATTTTCAGATTTCAGATGTTCCTTTGTACCCAAAATGAAGAAGAATTTGTTATCTATATCTGCATTTTTATGTGATGGTTTTAAAGTTTTATTTGAGAGAGATCTATGTAAGATCTTATCACATAAAGAAGACAAGTGTATTTTACAAGGTGAGCATAGAGGAGGGATCTTTGTTTTGTTAAAAATCATTCAGGCATATGTAGTCAAATCTTCATCATCGATGGAAGATATGAAGCTATGGCATGAAAGATTTGGACATATTAGTTTTGGAGCTCTCAAAAGTATCAAATACAGAGGTATGGTTGAGATTCTACCCTCATTAAAGCTACCAAATGATTCAGATATATGTGAAGGATGTCTTGAAGGTAAGATGCATAAACTACCTTTCAAGAAACATGGTCATATTACAGCTACGAGGAAATTGCAGATTATTCATTCAGATGTGAATGGAGCTATGAGAGCAGACTCTATTCAAGGTTTTAGGTATTTTGTTCTATTTGTTGATGATTTTACATGATACTCATGGATCTATGGTCTTAAGTTGAAGTCAGAAGTCTTTCCTATGTTCAAGAAGTTTCTAGTTATGGTTGAAAATGAAGTCAGGAAACTATCCAGATTCTTAGAAGTGATAGAGGTTGAGAATACTTTTCAAAAAAGTTCCATACATTTCTTGATGAGAAAGGTATAACTCGACACCTTACTATTGCTTATACTCCTCAACAAAATGGTGTTGCAAAAAGAAAGAATAGAGTACTTGTTGAGATGATGCGGAGCATGAGGGTGTCCAAGAGGCTTTCCCCAAAATTATGGTTTGATGCAGTACATACAGCTAACCACATTTTAAACAGGTCATCTACAAAAGCTTTAAAGGTAGTCACACCGTATGAAGCTTATTATGGTAGAAAACCTAATGTGAGTTACTTCAAAGTGTTTGGATCACTTTCGTATGTACATATTGAGAAAAAGGACCGAGGCAAACTAGATGTAAAGGCAACAAAAGCTGTTTTTATTGGATATCCTATTGACAACAAAGGATACAGGTTTTATGTTCTAGAGACAGGTGAAGTTATTCTTTCACATAATCCTTATATTGCTGAAAATAAGGTTTGTGATAAAGAAGCAAAAATTTCACAGTTCATTAGTGAAAATGACTATATTTGTTAGAAAGATTCTAGATGTACATGTTCAACCATATCAGTAGGGAGTTAAAATTCCTAGGATTCAAGAAAAGCTTGAAGAAAGAGAAATTTCACAACCTTCTACAGATTTAGTTCCATGAGAGACTTTGGTTCCAGAAATGGAAGAAGTTAGAGTTCTAGAAAGTCCTAGTACCTCAGCAGGACAAGTTCCTAAACCTATGGAAGCCGAAAGTTCAGAAAGAGTTTCACCACTATTTAAGGATACACCTACATGGTTATATCAGACTTGGAAAGATAGTGGTATAAAGACTTTCACAAGAAGAACAAGGAGTCAGACTAGACAACAACAACAAGATCATATAAGAACAAGAAGTCAGACTAGACAACAACAACAAAAAGATCATGTAAGTTTTGTTGAAGACTTTGAGATTCATGATATTTTGGCACTTACTAAAGTTGAAGATGAACCTGCGTGTGTTAACAATGCACTTAACATTCCGATTTGGAGAAAATCTATGCAAGAAGAGATTGATTCTATTCATAAGAATCGAACTTGGTAGCTATGTGAGTTACCAGAGGAAAAGAAGGCTATAGGTGTAAAATGGATCTTCAGAATCAAAAGGAAAGCACATGATATTATTGATAAATACAAGGCAAGATTAGTTGTAAAAGGATATGCACAACAAAAAGGTATTGATTATGATGAGACATTCGCTCCTATGGTTAGGATGCCTGTTATTAAGTCAATACTTGCTTTAGTAGCACATTTTGGTTGGCATATATATCAACTTGACAGTAAGATTGCTTTTCTAAATGGTGATTTACATGAGGATGTGTATATTTAGCAGCTAGAAGATTTTGAAGAGACAATTAAAGAACACTTAGTGTGTAAGCTTATAAAAGCTTTGCATGGTTTAAAACAGGCACCTACAACATGGCATGAAAAGATACATACATATCTTTTGACCGTTGGTTTCCATAACTCAGATGCGGCTCCAACTCTTTATGTTAAAGTTGAACTAGGTATGATGATTATAGCAATCATTTATGTGGATGATATTATAGTCACAGGTCATGGAGATGAAGATTCGCAAATGTTCAAAGAACAATTGAAGCAAACATTTGATGTGAATAATTTAGGCATTTTTCATTATTATCTTGGGATTCAATTTCTGTTTCAAGATGAGTATATCTATATGACACAACAGAATTACATTGAGAAACTTTTGGATAGGTTTCAGATGAGTGATTCTAAACTTATGCAAACACCTATGGATCAGAACATGTCTTTACAAATGGTAGCAGATGCAGAGCCATTTGATGATACTCTATATATTCAAGTAGTTGGTTGCTTGATATATCTTTGTAATACACATCTTGATATACAGCTTGCAGTTTCTCAAGTATCAAGGTTCATGCCGAATCCAATAGTGTTACATTGGAAAGCAGTCAAGCAAATCTTTCGATATTTGAAGGGAAATTCAAATTTTGGTACTAGTGGATTTTGTTTTTATCTTGGAGATTGTCTTATCTCATGGCTTTCCAAGAGACAACCCACTATTTCCACTTCATCGTGTGAAGCTGAATATTGTATTGCATTTACAACTACCCTAGAGTCCGTATGGTTGCAAAAGATTTTCAGTTATCTTGATGTAAGAGTACATGAACCCATTCAGATATTTCCAGATAGCCAGAGTGCTATAGCTATAGCAAAGAATCCAGTGCATCATGCAAGGACAAAGCATATAGAGTTACACTACCACTATATTCAAGAACAGATAGCTAAGAAGCACATTGAGTTGGTTTATGTTCCTTCTAGTGAGAATGTTGCAGATATATTTACCAAAGCATTGACTAGAGATAGTCATGAGAAGATTTGCAAGTTACTGAAGCTTGTACCATTGTGACATTGAAGGAGGGATTGTTGGAGTCAATGTCAAGTTGGTCCAACATTATCCTCATTAGAAGTGTTTTTCTCTTCAAATTCCAAATGAGCTAATAGCATAGGTAAGTTTCTCTGTAGTCCTACCACAACAAAAGGCGTTGGGCACCTTGGATAGCACAATGGCCTCCAATACTTGCCACCAAGGTTCGAAACTCGTCGGCACCAACGCGAAATATTTTTCTCTTGTATTGTTTTTTCCTCACAAAGGCGCCAATTGAGGAGAGCTTTTCGATAAAGTTTTTGATGGTTGATTGCATAACAGCTGTACAATTTTTCTTTATTGAGGGTTCTTCACTATTGCTTTTCAATTGGAGTTCACAACGTATATAAAGAGAGCCTTGCTCATTGTTCAAGCATCTCTCAAGGATCATTCAAAGACCACAAGCCAACTCTTGGTTTTTTGAAGATTTGGGGGTGAAGATTTGGTGAAGGAGAGGCTACTCACTTGGAGCAAGAAGTCTTCTACAAGGTGATGGCAACTATTTTATGTGAGTTAACCTTATATTTTGTTTTTAGGGTTTCTCTACCCTAATCTCAAAATTAGGGTTTGTTGATTTTCAATTTTGTTACACTATTTTGTGAGAATAAGGTTAGCTTCGTTGCTCATTCACTTCACACACACTTAGATTATTTCAACATAATCTAAATTTTTTATCATCATCTTCTTGGATATTCTTCCATTAGTGAGTGCACCACTTTATATGGTTGAGTAGTACTCCCATGTTGTAATTTGGACATCTATTTTTTAGTGATTAAGCATCTTGCTTATGTTCCCTAATCTTGTCTCAAGATCTCTTTCTTTCTCTATCTCACATATCATCTTGATTAATTAAGTTGTGTATGCTCAAAAGGTTTAAGTATTGGAACAGTCCTAGGGCCCCAAATTCCAACAACTTCTTCAACATATCCTGCACATACTTTCTTTGAGTGATATAAATTCCAGAATTAGTATAGACTAACTCAAGTCCAAGGAAATACTTTACTAACCCTAAATCACTCATTTTGAACTCTTGCATCATTTGGTTCTTGATCTGCTTGATGCCATTGGCATCATTACCTGTAAGTATGATATCATCAACATACACACATAGGTATATAACCTCTAAATTACTTCTCTTAACAAACAAAGAAGTAACTGCTTTACTCATGATGAATCCTTGATCTTGAAGGTATGTAATCATGGTTCCATGCCATAGGTGCCTGCTTCAATCCATAAAGATCTTTGTTCAGTTTACACACATGATTTACCTTGTTTGGCTCCTCATAGCTAGGAGGTTGAGCCATGTACACCTCCTCTGAAATCTAGCCATTAAGAAGTGCATTTTTTACATCCAATTGGTACATGTTCTGATTCTTTGATGCAACCACACTTACCAATACCCTGATGGTTGGCATTTTGGCCACAGGTGAGAAGGTTTCTTCATAATCAACTCCTTGGGTTTGTGCAAAACCCTTAGCCACAAGTTCAGCTTTATACCTGCTTATTGATCCATCTGAATTTCTCTTGATTTTGTAGATCCATCTAGAACCACTTACCTTCATATACTCCTTCTTCGCACTAGCTCCCAAGTATCATTCTCCTTGAGTGCTTCAATTTCTTCATCCATAGCTTCCTTCCATTTTTCCTTGGTCTTTGCCTCTTCATATGATGATGGGTCTTCAAGTGATAAGTCTTTGGCAAGATAAATAGAATGCTCAGTAACTAAAGAAGTTTCATACCCATATCTGATTGGCTTCTTGCTCTCCCTTTGTGATCTTCTGATTGCTTGGTTGGATGATTCAGGTATGTCTTCCAACTTCTTCATCTTGACTTTGCCTTTGGATTTCCATGCCTTGAATTCTTCTAAGTTGATGATGTCCTCATCATTTGATTTGATGTCTTCAATCTGATTTGGCTCCTCCTTGGTGAGGCTTGGGAACTCCTCCTTTAAGTGATATGGCAACTTAATTTTCTTGCATTCACTTTCAAACCAAGAATCATTGTCATCAAAGACAACATCTCTACTGACCATGAATCCCTTGTTCAATGGATTATAAAAGCTGTATCCTTTCTGATTCAAGTCATACCCTATGAAGATGCACTTCTCTACCTTAGGGTCTAGCTTACCTCTAATTTGAGATAGGATATGCACATAAACAACACATCCAAAGATCTTGCAATGATCAAGTGAAGGTCTTCTACCATGCCATGCTTCATATGGGGTCATCCCATCAAGAGATTTTGAGGACAACTTGTTTACAAGATAAGTGGTAGTAGATACACTCTGTGCCCACAAATAATTAGGTAATGTTTTCTCATTTAGCATTGACCTAAATGTTTCAACAATTAATCTACTTCTCCTCTCTACAGCCCCATTTTGTTCAGGGGTATACCTTGTTGTGATTTCCCTTTTGATTGCTCTATCCTGCAAGAATGCATCAAACTCATTTGAGAAGTACGCATCTGCTCCATCTGACCTTAGTCTTTTTAGGCTTCTCCCTGTTTTGTTTTCCACAAATGCAAGATACTTCTTAAAGAAACTCAATACTTCATCTTTGTGCTTCATAAAATATAAGATAGCGCATCTACTAAAATCATCAATGAAAGATACATAATACCTTGATCCAAAAATTGAAGGATCCTTACTTGGTCCCCATACATCTATATGGACAAGCTCCAAGTAGTCCTCATGCATGTAGCCTTTCTTGGAGAACGGTAACCTGTGAGATTTTCTAAACTGGCAAGCACCACATTTATAGATCGTTTGTTTCTTGGATACATTAGGTATCCCAATAACACATTGATCTTTACATATTTGCTTTAAGGTTCTCCCTAATCTCTTATGCCAAATCTCAATCTATGACAATGTTTGATCTTTGTAATTATAAATTGTAATATTCTTTGTATCTTCAAATTGAAATGTAAATAACCTACCTATCCTTTATCCCTTGGTAATTATTTTGAACCCATGTTGGGGATCCTCCACAAATGCTCCATATTTGTTGAACCTACTTGCAAACCTTTTTCCACAATTTGTCCAACACTCGTCAAATTCTTGGTGATTGTAGGTCATATAGAACCTTGCTCAATAGATTTCTATTTCCATCAGGGGTTTTAACATTTCCTACCTTGACCATTGAATGCTTGGTGTCATCACCTGTTTGTACTTGATGCTTTCCCTTAGGTTCCTCAAGGTCAGAGAGAAGAGCTACCTTGCCTACCACATGTTTTGAGCATGTTGAGTCAATGTAGAAGAGATGATCATCATTCATACCTTGTTTTGAAGTCATATTCATAGTCAAAAGGGAATCTTCTTATTCATCTGTATAATTGTTGTAGTCTTTCCTTGATTTGTAGCCTCCTTTGTAGTTGTTAATGTAATTCTTATTGTAGTTGTTATTGTAGCCTTGATGATGGTTGAATCTTCCCCTTGATTGTGTGTAGCCACCTCTTTGGAAACCTCTACCTCTTTGATTCTTGAAGTTCCTGTAACACTCATCTCTAGTGTGATTTGATAAATCATAAATATTACATGGGGAAGCGTTGAAAGGTCTCTCCCTACCTTGCTTACCTTCTCTACCTCTACCTCTTGAGTTTCTACCTCTCCGTGCATAGTTAGCTTGAGAGGTTGTACATTCATCCTCAATCTTTTTACTTTTCCTATTCTCTTTCGACTTGCCTTTATCTGTATATAGAGCAAAAGAGTTGTTACCTCTTGATCAATCTCCATTTTTGTTGAGCTTTTCTTCATGGGTAAAGAGTTTCCCCATGAGTCTGATGAGATATGGAATCTGCATGTCCATGTATAAGTCCATGGAGTTGTGAAGCTCTCCCATTTGTCATCTTCCTTAATACCATTGATTGCTTGTCTTACAATTTTCTCCTCTTCAATCTCCTCTCCTATGCTTGCTTATTGGTTAGCCACATCCTTGACTTTGGTCACATAGTCTGAGATGCCTTGCTTGGGTTGCTTTCTTTGAGTGGTAAACTCAATCTACAATTGGTTCTTCCTAGCCCTTGTGTTGGAAGAAAAATATCATCACAATGTCTCCCAAGTCTCTTGGGATGTCTTACAGTTCCTAATGTGTGGAAGAAGAAAGTCATAGATAGAGTTAAGTAAGTATGACCTTGCTAATGCATCTTTGGCACAGCATGAGTTGAGTCTTTCATGCTCCTCTCTTATAGGTTGTCCTTTGCTTCTAAAAATGGGCATCTCCTCATCTCTTGAGATGTATCCATAGAGAGTCCTTCCTTGCAAGTATGTGTTCATCCTCGAGCACCAAGCTTGGTAGTTGTTCCCGTCCAATATCAATGAAAGAAGGAAAACCATCTCCCATTTTACCTTAGCTTTGCTCTGATACCACTATTGGGAAAGATGGATGGACACTCCAAGAAATAAGTTGGTACTGCTAATCCTTGCTTTGTACCAGCCCTCTTTCACTTCAAAGCTGAGTTGTAGGCCCTTTTTGCTTCCCAATGACACTAAATAAGTACCTATGTACTTTAAAGATTATCCTTGTAATGATTGATTCAAAACACATAACTTCAACATTCACAATTCATCAAAAACCTTCTATTTTGGTTCACAAACTTGCTGCTTGTTAAGCTCAGTGCTCCTAGCATAGTAAGAATTAGAAAAATTCCCTCTAGAGATATCAAATTAGCTTATAGAGCTAATGATTCCAAGTGGAGTCACTTTATATGATTGACTATACACAGACCAATCAATTTAGCAAGTGCAGCATTACCCCAGATTTTATAGGACCTTTGTAGAGAATGACCAGTGACCACTTGGAGCCACTTTTCTCCAAATTCACTAAATGGAATCTCTTGAAGATTGTGTAGCATGTAGTAGGCGTAGAGTGGATTCCAAAAAGCCATAGAACATTGAAAATGGTGGCGTAATGACTGAGATATGAGCAAGACAAGAACACTTTTCTAAGTGACAATGATAGAGAGACCAACAGATATAGTTAATGATGTATATGTATTATGAAACATTAATTTACAACATCATTGGAAAAGTAATAATGCCAAATGATTGTGAGGTGAGCGAGTAATGAAGTGTGTTACTCAAACTCTACTAATGATCAACTGAATGGCTTTCTAAGGTAGTGTAGTGGCCGTGAGATTTCAAAGTGTTTTTATAGTTCTTTTCTTCAAATTTGAATTTGAATTCAAATTTGGATCTCTCTAGAAAAGTGGTCCTCTAATCTAGGAGATATTCTCTCCAAATGAAGTCATAGCTTTCTATTCTATTTAAATCCATGAGTTTAGTGGATTTACAAGAGTCTTTCAAGTCAATTGACTTTTACAATTGGTTAAAAATAAAAAAAATCATAGCAATGGTTCTCATGTGTCTTCAATCATTTGCTCATAAAGTCTTCTCATGCCTAGCCAAGTGTGTAGGCTTGGCACTTGCACCAACATACATGCACTCTATAGGCCAGTTGTTGGGTGTGTGTAGAAGTGCGAGAGACACACAAGAAGCACACACAAGGAGCACAAACGCAACAAGACGCACGGAGAAGACGATGGCTGGAATAGCTCTCTCTATTGATCGATGAACTAAAACTAAAGTAAGAGCTGAATAATATCCCTAAGTACAAAGTACCACCACATATGAGAGTATCAAGTATGTGGTAACATGGGGAAAAAACCTCTAGCCAGCACTAGAGTAAAAAGTGCCCATGTATAGGGAAAAGGTTCACATCAAAGCTACTCGAGGAACACATAAGTGTAACAAACCCCCCTGGAGCGAATGATGTGAACACATACAGGGAGTGACAGATCAGCCCCCACAAGGCAACAAGCCTAAAGCTTTGCGAAAAGCTTCAAACTTTTCTTGTGGAAGAGCTTTGGTGAATATGTCTGCCACATTATCTTGTGTAGGCACATATACCAAATCAATATCTCCTCCATGAAGGCGCTCTCTCACATAGTCATAATGTACCTCAATATGTTTGGTCCGTGCATGAAACACTGGGTTTCATGCAACAGCCAAAGCACTCTGACTATCTGTAAGAATATGCGTAGCAGCATCAATATCCATGCAAAGATCCATCAATAGGCGTCTCAGCCATATACACTCCACTATCGCTGTGAAACTGCCCTGTACTCAGCTTCACAACTCGATGTTGCCACTGTAGGTTGCTTCTTACTCAACCAAGATATGCATGAGTCTCCAAGGAAAAAGCAATAACCACTAGTGGACACGCGAGTATCATAACAACCAGCCCAATCACTATCTGTAAAAGCATGCAAGCATGGTTGAACATCTCTTCCATAAAAGAGACCTAAGCTCAAAGTGCCTCAGAGATATCTAAACACACGTTTCACTGCTTGCCAATGCTTAGTGCTAGGGCTATGCATGAATCGACTCAACTGGGAAACTGCATACTGTATATCTGGCCTTGTGTTGCATGCATATATAAGACATCCCACAACCTGCTAATAAAGAGAAGTGTCAAATGCATCTGTGGAATGCTCAAGTGAGAACCTGAATCCTGTCTCAACTGGTGTGGACACTAGCTTACAATCCTCAAAGTCAAAACGCTGAAGTAGTTTTTCAACATACTTTGCTTGATGCATAACAATTCCCCCCTCAACGGATACAAATTGGATGCCAAGATAGTAGCTCAAAAGACCAAGATAAGTGACATCAAAAGTATGCTGCAAATCAGCCATAAGAATGTCAAGTTTTGCATCACATGACCCAGTCAAGAGTATGTCATCGACATAAAGAACAAGCACTATAAGATCAGCCCCATTTTTGTGTACATAGAGTGTGCTTTCAATCGGACTACATGTGAAGCCAAGAGCAATCAAGTGCTTATGTATTTTGTCATACCATGCACGTGGAGCTTGCTTGAGACCATACAAGGCTTTATGCAAGCGACAAATCATATGCTCTTTCCCTTTCATAGCAAATCTAGGAGGTTGCTTCACATAGACCTCTTCTTGCAAATCACCATTCAAGAAGGCTGTTTTGATGTCCAACTGATGCACTTTCCAACCTCGATGGGAAGCCAATGCAACCACGGTATGAATGGTAGTCATGTGTGAAGTAGGTGCAAAAGTTTCCTCATAGTCAATGCCATATTGTTGCGCATATCCTTTGGCAACCAATCTAGCTTTGTAGCGATCAATGCTACCATCAGATTTTCTCTTAATCTTGTAAACCCACTTTGTACCAATGGCATTCTTTCCTTTTGGCAATTCACATAACTCCCAAGTACCATTCCTATGTATGGAATCCATTTCTAATTGCATAGCACTCATCCATTGTGGATTGTCACATGCATCTTCAAAAGAAAGTGGCTCTTCATTACATGTTGTAGCAATAAGAGAATAATCCACAAAATTACTTGATGCATGGTGAGAGCTTGACCTTGTTCTACCAAGTAAAGGTGCACTCAATTTGTTGTCCTGCAAAGTTTGTTTCAGCCACTTTGGCATAGATTGTGCACTCTTGATAGACATGCGTTCATTATGTAATACATCTTCAATATGTACATCATGCGTGGGCTGAATTTCATGCTCAGTTTCAACCATATTTTGACGCAAATGTTCAGCCATATGTGGCTGAAAATTTCCAACAGTTTTGACAATTTTTTGCTGAAATTTTTCAGCCATGTTTGATGGAAAATTCTCTACATTTTCAGCCCCATTGGGCTGGAATTTTTCAGCCCTTTGAGCCTCAGTTGGCTGGTCTACATGGCCATAGTCAAGCGCACCATTTTGAAACAAAGGCATGAGTGTATCGAAGACATCTTGTGAGCTGACTGTTGGCAGTTTTTTCCATTCAAGTAGAGGGAAAACTAAATTTTCAGCAAATACCACATCTCGACTCACAATAATTGTGTTCGTCAATGGATGGTACAACCGATATCCCTTACTTTCAGCACTATAACCAACAAATATACATTTCTTTGCCTTGTCATCAAGTTTGTGACGTTGTTGTGATGGCACAAGAGCATATGCCAAACAACCAAACACACACATATGACTAACCATAGGTTTATGACCATTCCAAGCCTCATAAGGAGTGATGACTCTCAATGTTTTTGTAGGGCAACGATTCAACACATAATTTGCACACATGACCGCTTCCATCCAAAACTTATGAGGAAGATGCTTTCCTTTAACCATACATTGTGCCATTTCAAGTAGAGTTCTATTTTTACGCTCAGCAACACCATTTTGTTGAGGTGTATATGGCACCGTACATTGGTGTGAAATACCTCTTTCACGAAGAAAAGCATTAAACTCATGTGACATGTATTCACCGCCACGATCCGTGCGTAGAGTCAAAAGCTTTTGTGAAGAATAATTTTCAGCCATAGCTAAAAATGCTTTGAAGCAAGAAAATACCTCATTCTTTGCTTTCATAGGATACACCCATGTATGGAGAGTAGCATCATCAATGAAGGTAACAAAATATACATGCTTCCGAAAAGATGGAGTCTTAACCGGACCACATACATCATCATGAACAAGTTGCAATTTTCTTGTAGTGTGTGTATGACTATCTTTTGGAAAAGAAGCACGATGCATTTTTCCAAGAATGCAACCTTCACATGCATGCTTTTCAATGGACTCAAGTGTAGGCAAGCCAATAACCATGTCCGTCTTTTGCAAGTAGAGCAAACTATTGAAGTTCAAGTGACCAAAACGAGCATGCCAAAGCTCCATTTCAGCCATGGAAGAAGTATGAGCAACTAAGGCATTCGAGGCAGCCCTCTTGTATGTATCCATGCGATACAAACCATTACATAATGTACCGGACATCACGATAACATCACCATTGCAAAAATCATGAACCATACACTTATCATCAACAAAGTGTACATGAAGTCCAGCTTTGGCAATCAACGGAACTGAAATTAAGTTCTTCTTGATATCGGGCACATACAATGCATTTTTCAAGAGAATCACACCTCCATTTGCAGCCGTAAGCTCAATTTCTCCTACTCCAATGATAGGATAAGAGGCATTGTTTGCACACACCACATGTCCTCCTTTAGGTGTATCTTTCAAAGAGGCAAAAAATCTTTTGCATGACGTTATGTGCTTTGAAGCACCACTATCAAAGAACCAATCCGAATCAGCCTCACTCACAACCATACATTTAGAATGTAAAGAAGCATCATAATGACATTTAACAACACATGCCCAAAAATCTTGAGCCATGTTAGCTTCATCATTCTTTGCATTTGCTAAATTTTCAGCAATAGACATGCCTGATTCCTTCTTCTTTTCATTGCGTTTAGCAAGCTTTCTACACTCATCAATAGTATGACCAGCCTTCCGGAAATATTTGCATCTCTTCTTCTTTCGCAAATCACCATCATTAGAGGAATGAGTGGAAGAGGAAGCTTGAGGCTTTGGTTTTGATGAACCCAAAGCTGAACCATACTTGCTTTTCCCCTTTTGTGAGATAGCAAGTGCTTGTGTTCCCTCAATCAAACCACTCCTATTCACTCTAGATTGCTCTTCTTGCAAAAGAAGAGGCACAACCTCATCAAATGCATACATATTAGGATTTCCTTTTGCAACCAAATGGAGTGTAGTAGCAAAGCTTTGAAAAGATTCTGGTAATCCTTTCAACAATGTAGAAATGAGTGATGCATCCGGAATGATCTCATCTATGTTTGCCAATTGCTCTTTCAAGTCCTTGATGCATTCACATACACATCCACTAACTCATTTTCAGCCATACATACATCCTCAAGTTTCTTTCTCAAGTATGCAACATGTGCTTCATTACGCACGGCATACAAAGAAGCAAGTGTCCCATGCCTGTCTCGATGTAGAACATGACCGAATGTGTGGAACTATATGAAGCTTCACTAAAAGCGCAATAAAAGCATGAGCTTGAGCATCTTTTCCATCCCATCTAAGCTGCTCTTGTGTAGGTGGAGAAGGAGAAACCATTGTACTCAAAGAAGAAGCTCCATCTGTGACAGTAGATTGTGAAGTAGAAGCACCTGCCGGTCTTCGATCTACATCTGCCACTATGTTCCAAAGTTGTTTTGCAACAAGAACATGCTTCATCATGTAAGACCACATCGGATAGTTGGTCCCATCAAGCTTATCTTCAGCTTGAAGCATGCCAAACAAGTCATTGCTGCCCGCCATTTCACTGAGGAACAAGAATGTGACAAAATCTTCACTTCGATGAAAGCTGAAATGAGTGCTGAAATTTTAGCTCACAAACTGTCACTCTGATGGCAATTTTGACTGCACGAATGGCTTCGAAATGTGGGTAAAACCCCAGAGCACCTGATGGAAATGTTTCCGAGTTGCTGAAATTCACACTTCTATGCTCGGAAGTTGATTTGCATTGTTAGAAGTGCGCGCGCGCCGCGACGCGAAAAACCGAAACTTCAGAAGAAGCTGTACCTGCTCTGATACCACTGTTGGGTGTGTGTAGAAGTGCGAGAGACACACAAGAAGCACACACAAGGAGCAAAAATGCAGCAAGACACATAGAGAAGATGATGGCTGGAATAGCTCTCTCTATTGATCGATGAACTAAAACTAAAGTAAGAGCTGAATAATATCCCTAAGTACAAAGTACCACCACATATGAGAGTATCAAGTATGTGGTAACATGGGGAAAAAACCTCTAGCCAGCACTAGAGTAAAAAGTGCCCATGTATAGGGAAAAGGTTCACATCAAAGCTACTCGAGGAACACATAAGTGTAACACTAGTTTAATAGAGTGCGTGGGAAGAGATTGCACCCAATCTTGTGTACTATCTCTTCTCTTTGCATATCTATTTTCTATGTGTTTTTTGTATAGGTATCCTCTATGTGCACATCAGTTAAGATCCTGGTAACATTCTCAATCTATGGACCTAGTCTTATCTTATTAGTACTCAATGGTTTTCACCTCCAAATGTCATCTTAGAAACAAGAAGGCCCCGTGGTTTCATGTTGATCCCTCAATCCTCTCCCTTCCTTCCATTCAACAGGTCACTTCCACAACCTAGAATGAGGCCTTTGGATGTTATACCTCTATGGCTAAGTGGTAGATGATAATGAATGTCATTGTGCTTTGTGTGTGCATGAAACCCCGGATTCCTTACAACCACCAATGAACTATAACTTTTCGTGAGAATATGTGTAGGTGCAAGAGTCTCCATGCATAGATCCATCAATAATAATCTCAGCCATATACACTCCATTGTAGCTATGATAATTTTCATGTACTCAGTTTCAAAACTCAATGTGGCTAGAGTAGATGCTTCTAACTACCCCAAGATATTCATGATCCTCCAAGGAGAAAGAAATCACCACTACTGGACACTCATGTATCATAACAACTAGCCTAATCACTATCTATAAAAGCATGTAGGCATGTCTAAGCATATCTATGATAAGCAAGGTAGATGGTTTGGTACGTTGGAGATATGAAGCAACAAATGCACTTGAGTAGTTGGATTATGGAGGACATGGAAAACTAGAGTCATCTAGGGCATTAAAATTACACTTCATAAGAAAAGTAGGTTTAACAAAAAGTGGTTGTTGATGCAATTGTTGTAGAGGGATCGACTTGGTTATGGACTAAAATTCCTTCTCTGCATCATGAGCAAAAAAGATAGGTTTGTTGAGGGCTGTAGGCCGTAGTGTGTGAATCTTGGCTTAGATTCCCATATCCAAACCATCTTCATATTTTCTTTGCAAGGTGTCCTCAGGTACATCTTGAAGCATCCAAACCAATAATATATTTTTCCATAATCGCTCCATGTAGTTAGTGATAGTGTCACCCTCCTTCCATATAAAGGTGGTCCATTCACATCAAACATGTAAATGATACTAAGGGGGAAGAAAAGAATCCTTAACGTTTTCTTGAAAAGCCTTTTATGTCATCAGACAATCTGTACTATGACATAAGACATTCCACCAAAGTTGAGCCTTCATCATTAAATACTTAGTTGCATACTTTACTTCATTGCTTTCAGAATAAGTTTCATCGGAGTAGAAATCATCAAATTGTGATAACCATGAAAGAACTAATGGGTCCATCAAACCTTAGAAATTAGAAATTTTTGACACCAATCTTGGAATGTGTGCCATTATCTTGGATATAGACAATAGCTTTTACAATCCTTGCAAGGTTATCTTCTTGAGATTGCATCTTCTGAAGTACTTCATCACATTGTTGAATCTTGTTTTGGGCATCTCAGAGTTCATGCTGCAAGAGCTTCAACTATTGCTCAAGTGGTACCTCAGGTAGAGGTGACTCACCAAAATCCTCCGTTGTATTCGTAGGATCCATGGGTATGTAGAAAAAGACACCCCCTTGTTGGATATGTGAAAACAATTTTGAGATTGCTTGAATTAAAATGGAAAAGGGAACAGTGATTCTTGGGAATAAAAAAACTAAGAGAGATGCAACTTGTGTCAAATATAAGTAAAAAGATGTAGATTGACAAAACAAAGGAATAGTGTAGTGGTAAAACACTTCACTTGTGAAAGTGAGGTTGTGGGTTCAAATCCTATCTCCTTGGTGAATATAAGACTCTTTATTGACAATCCTTAATTAAAAGGTATTCATGCATAACCAATAGTTGCTAAGGGAGCCATGGGTGCTAGGAAATCCAAAGGTGCCAAAGTTTTGCAAAATTTCTATGCCTTGGAGTAATCCAAAGAAGTAAACATAGGTGTAAATGTAGAAGTAAATGTAGGAGTAAAGGTGGGAGTAAACATAGGAGTAAATGTAGGCTTAGGTTCAAGAACAAGAAATAAACATAGGTGTAAGCCTAGGAGTAAAGGTAGGAGTAAACATAGGAGTAAATGTAGGTTCAGGTTCAGTAATTGAAACTTGAACTAAAACATAAATCAAAATTGAATCTAAAAGTGAAAACAAAAATGAAACCAAAACCAAAACTCACTTGAGATTGGCATTAGATTAGGAATAGAGATTGAACAAAAACAAATGAAAATGAACCCCTTCATAGTGATGCACTATTTCCAAGATCTTACTTCACGTACATAGAGAGGATACAAGTACTGTAAACACATAGAAAATAGATATGCAAAGAGATGAGACAGTACGCAAGATTGGGTGCAATCCTCCCCCACACACTATGTTTAATGGGTCTATAGAGTGCATGTATTTATAGGTTTTTCCATTACGTTGAAATAGCAGTTACATTGAGGGTGGCTTTGAAAAGTAAGTGGGAGAATAAAAAGTTGCTCTCTTTTACAAAGAGCCTTTGTTTTTATTTACATAAATCACAGTCTACAATGATCCTTATCCTAACCACTAAATTTATATTTATCTAAATCGCAGTCTACAATGATCCTTACCCTAACCACTACTTTTATTAGTTGTTTCTAGAAAGAACCCTCTACGTGGATTTATTTCCAAAATATATAAAATATGAATCCTATTATTGTCTTCTGGACACATTCAAAATGTCCATGCTCTTTCACACCTTTCATGCCCTCATAGACCTTCAATTGCTATATAAAAATACTGAAACACATTAATAACTTAATGAATCTCACTCCAATAATTCTTTATACAACATATTCTATAATTGATAATAGGGAAAGGAATGGGAGACCCTGGTTGTTAATGATGTTCTACGGGATATAACTTCAAAGAAGTCAATTAAGCTTATCAAGCACCTATAAACAACTAGCATGCATCTCCTATGACGAAGTTGGGTAAGTCCTCCACCTACATCACCAAAGAGACTCCAAAATATAGGTGCCTCCTAGTAAAGAAAACCTCAGGACTTTATCAATGTTAAGGGCTTTATGCAAAAACATAACTGATATATCAATGACCACATGGATGTATATAAGCTATATACACAAAAGTGTACATAGAGTGTATCTCTCTCTCTTTGTCTCTCTCGCTTTCTCTCTCTCTCTCTCTCTCTCTCTCTCTCTCTCTCTCTATATATATATATATATATATATATATATATATATATATATATATATATATATATATATATATATATATATATATATATATATATATATATATATTGTTGGAGATCGATGCCTGCGGAAGCACGCTAACAATACAAGGAAGAAGAAGAAGCTTGGAGCACAAACACACAATACTGAATGTATTACTAGAGAATGTACAAAGATAAGTAGCCCATTAGGGAAATAGGCGTATATACAAGCCGGGGGAAAAAACCTCCTAAAGAGGGAAAAAAATGCCCCCACGGTCCTAGAGTGTTCACACACATCACTACCTAAATATATCAACAAATCCCCCCTGGGAGTGATGCGGTGAACAAGTAGCTAGCACTCATGTATAAGGAAGTGCCACGCTATGTGGAAGTCACTCCACAAAAGGAAGTAAGCCCAAAGCTTTGCGGAAAGCTTCATACTTCTCCCTAGGCAGAGCCTTTGTGAAAAGGTCTGCAATGTTCTCCTGCGTGGGCACATATGCCAAGCTGATCTCCCAAGGAGAGAACCTCTCCCTGACATAGTGATAATGCACCTCAATGTGCTTAGTGCGAGCATGGAACACAGGGTTCCTCGCAACTGCCAATGCGCTCTGACTGTGAGTGAAGATGGTGGTGGTAGAAGACTGACCAACACCCAAATCAGCCATAAGGCGTCTGAGCCACACACAAACAGTAGCTGTGAAAGCTTCCCTATACTCAGCCTCACAACTGGAAGTGGCCATAGTAGGCTGCTTCTTGCTCAACCAAGATATACATGAGCTACCAAGCATGAAGCAAAAGCCACTAGTGGACACACGAGTGTCATAGCAACTAGCCCAATCTGAGTAAGAAAAAGCATGCAAATCTGGTAGTAGTGATCCCCCCTTGGGATAAAACAACCCAAGTAGCCGAGCACCACTGAAGTAGCGAAAGATGTGCTTAACCGCCTACCAATGCTTGACTCCTGGGCAATGCATAAATCTGCTCATCTGTGAGATAGCAAACTGAATATCTGGCCGAGTAATGCATAAGTAAATCAAGCATCCAATAGCGTGCTGATAGAGAACAACATCAAATGCATCTCCAGCATCATGAAGACTCAATTGTAAACCTGTCTCCATAGGAGTGGCAATAGGCTTACAGTCTTCAAGGCCAAAATGCTACAATAATATATTCAAACGATAGCCTTTACTTTCAGAACTGTACCCAGCAAAAATACATTTTACTGCCTTATCATCCAATTTTCTGCGATGTTGTTCAGGCACTAGTGCATATGCCAAACAACCAAAAACACGTAGATGAGCAACACATGGCTTGCGGTCATGCCAAGCCTCATATGGAGTGATAGACTGCAGCACTTTAGTGGGACACCTATTCAGTACATATGCTACACACATGACAACCTCAAGCCAAAAACTATGTGGTAAAGCCTGACTCTTGACCATGCACCTCGCCATCTCCATGAGTGACATGTTCTTTCGTTCAGCAACTCCATTCTGTTGAGGTGTATACAGCACTGTACACTAGTGTTTTATCCCATGTTGAGCCATAAATGCATTAAAATCAGAAGACATATATTCCCCCCCTCGATCAGAATGGAGGGTGCCCATTTTACATGCTGATACCTTTTCAGCCAAAACCAAAAACTGTTTAAAGCACATGGACACTTTGGACTTTACTTTGAGTGGATATACCCATGCATGCCTGGAAAAATCATCAATGAAAGTCACGAAGTAAAGGTAATTTCCAAAAGAGGGTGCCTGCATAAGACCACAAACATCACTATGTACAAGCTGCAATTTCTGTGTAGCCCGAACTGAACCATCTTTTGGAAAGGAGGAACGCTGCATTTTGCCCAAAATACAGCCTTCACAGACATGTTTTCTAGGTGCCTCAAGTTTGGGCAAAGAGGACACCATTTCAGATTTCTGTAGGCGTAGCAAACTAGCAAAATTCAGATGACCAAAGCGTGCATGCCAAAGCTTTGCATCTGACATAGCCTAAGAATCATTTATTGCACATGCCAAATCATTTTCAAATCTTCCATAGTCTATGAGCTTATATAGCCCACGACATAAAATGCCAGAAGCAATAATCACATTGCGATTTGATAGATCATGAACTGTACACTTGTCATCAACAAATTTCACAACCAAGCCAATCTTGGCTAATGCAGAAACTGATAACAGGTTCTTTTTTATCCCTGGCACAAATAAAGCATCTGACAAAGTGAAAGAAATACCATTAGCAGTAGTCAAAATGATCTTACCAACTCCCATAACAAGATAAGAGGAGTTGTTGGCGCATGTAACAGTATTCTGTGTAGGGGTAGGCTCGAGTGAAGAGAAGAAACTGTGTTGCGAGGTAATATGTTTGGTTGCCCCACTGTCAAAATACCAAACATCTGAGTCTACTGCAGACATGCACTGATCATGAGAAGATGGGTTAAAACTGCAAACAGTAGTATACGCCCATTCTTCTTCCTGCACAAGATTAGCAGACTCCGTTTTTGGTGTAGAGGCTTCTGCAACAACCATTCCGGCCTCTTTCTTCTTTGCCTCTTTTGCAGCCAGTTTTGGACAGTTCTTTATGATGTGATCAGTCCCTTTACAGTACTTACAAAACAATTTCTTCTTTTCTGATTTTTTCTCATCTTTGTCTTGGTTCTTTGAATGTGCAGAATTTGTAGACTTCTGCTTACTAGTAGAAGAGCTCCATTTTCCATTGCCCTTTTGACTAGCCAGAAAAGCTTGATCTGCAACACGCATAATGGACCTGTTCTGCTCAGACTTGTCTTCCTGCAACAGAACAGAGACTAACTCCTCAAATGACAGGGAATTTGGATTGCCTTTCATCATCAACCGAAGAGTAGAAGCAAAACTCTGATATGAATCAGGAAGACCATTCAGAATGGTTTGCACAAGTGAGCTATCTGGTATAACCTCATCAGCAAAAATCAACTGTTCCTTCAAGTCTTTGATCTTTGTTAGGAAACTGTCCATAGAATCACCTTCATTCATGTGCTCACTCTCCAACTGTTTTCGGAGGTAAGCAACACAAGCCTCATTCCTAGCTTGGTACAATGTGGTAAGTGTATCCCAAGCATCCTTAGTTGTTCTACAAGAGCGAATGTGAGGAATAATGGCATGTTTGACAGACAAAGCTATCAATGCATGTGCCTGAGCATCTCTGCCATCCCAGCAAATGTGCTCTGCAGTAGGTGCAGCAGAAATAGGAGCACGAACAGGAATCTGTGGAATATCATCTTCGACACCATCTTCATCAACTCCAGCACCCGTATTTGTAGTTCCTGTAGTCAGAGGTATAACAGGACGTCTTTCAACACCATGCACAATGTTCCACAATCCTTTTGCAACCAACACATGTCGCATCATATAAGCCCATAACGGGTAGTTGGTACCATCCAGCTTATCCTCAACAACCAACATACGGAATACATCACTGCTTTCAGCCATGGCCGGTGACTAAAATACCTTGATGTAGAAAATTGACTGTATCTCAAAAAGTTGAACGGAACTCCCCAGACAAATTCTGCTAGACCTGTAGCAGACTTTGAGATGCTTATACTAGCCAACATAAACTCGTATATACCTTTGGCACAAAAAGACAAAATAGCCTGCACAAGCACTGTGATAGTGCATTCGGAGGCCGAAACGAGCTAAGATCGCGATTTCGGCACCACAGAACAAAGCAGTTTTGATTTCGAAAACATGCTGAGTATGCTCACCAAAATTTGTGCGATTCTGAGACTGCAAATGGAGGAGTGTCGATGGCACCCTAGATGAAGCGATGACCTGCTCTGATACCAATTGTTGGAGAACGATGTTTGCGAAGCATGCTAACAACACAAGGAAGAAGAAGAAGCTTGGAGCACAAACACACAATACTGAATGTATTACTAGAGAATGTACAAAGATAAGTAGCCCATTAGGGCAATAGGTGTATATACAAGCCGGGGGAAAAAAACCTCCTGAAGAGGGAAAAAAGTGCCCCGGCAGTCCTAGAGTGTTCACACACATCACTACCTAAATATATCAACACACACACACACACACACACACACACACATATATATATATATATATATATATATATATATATATATATATATATATATATATATATATATATATATATATATATATATATATATATATATATATATATATAGAGAGAGAGAGAGAGAGAGAGAGACATATAGAGAGAGATAGTAAAATGGCATTAAAAGGCAAAATTGAGAGCCCAAACCCTAGCCAACAACACTTGTAATTGTATGTCAACTCTGTACTTTAGGCTAAAAAACATGCATAAACTTGTAGTGGTTGCTCCCAGCACAACTAAAAACCTTTCAACAAACTTACTAGTGTTGCTGAAAACCAATCCCCAAAGCTGAATATTTCATTTTTGGAGAAGTACAAAGAATATTCTTCTTGATGTTCTTGAAACTATGTAAAGAGAACTATCTCTGAAAGTACTAGAAAATGTATCCAAGAATCACCCATATGTGCGCATAAATTAAGATCCTAGTAATAGGCACATAGAGGATATGGGTGCCAAAAACACACAGAAAAATAGATATACGTAAAGATGAGACAAAATATAGGATTGGGTGCAATCGCCCCCCATGCACTCTGCTTGGATAGTCCATAGAGTGCACGTATTCATAGGATTTTTCATTATGTCAAATATAGCATTTAGAGTGAGGCAGCTTTGAAAAGAAAGTGTGAAGAAGGTTTCTCACTTTTGTGGAGAGCCTCTACTTTTATTAAGAGAAATCATACTCTACAACAATCCTTATCCTAACCACTACTTTTATATTTGTTTCTATAAATAAAACCCTCTATGTGGGTTTACTCATAAAATATAAATCTGGTTATTTGTGTCTTCACATATTTGAAAGTGTTAGATATGCTCAATAATCCACCCTCAAGTGACCACAAATGATCCATCATGCTCTAACTGATAAGCCCCCCATTATGAGGAGAAGCCATCATGAGATCCCAACATTTGTGGAACCCTCAACATTTGTGGAACCCTCACTTCTAAGTTAGATGAAGTCTATGTGTGACCGTTGATGGTTATAGATGATCACTTTGAGCCTAGCCATTAGGTTAGGTAGAATGTAAACTTCCAAGCATGTAGTTTCCCCATAGAAGCTTAATTAGGGGAGTGCAAAGGGGGGCTTGTCCCCTTCTCTAGGGTCCAGGGGGCCTATCCTCCCAACTCGTACAGCTGAGATGGTAGAACTTCTTGTCATGGAGATATTTTTGGATTGTATATTTTGGCAATGATTTTGTATCTTTGGACTACATTATCTATACCGAATCCCCTTGCCAAAGCTATATAAGCATGGACTAGGTTGAGCTTTACATAGCATTGTGCACTAGTAAGCCCTTCATCTAGATTCTATTTATATCACCATCTAAGCTCCACATTGGGAGTGCATGGGTGAACAACACCATCGTTGTAATTGCATTACGCTTGGCAATCTAAGAATTTATGTTCTCTATCTCTCTATCTACATCTATCTTTATGTGTGTTTTTCTCTCAACTCTATCTACTAATCTATTCCATTGTGTTGTCATTTTCTTTCATGATATCAGAGCTAAGGAGGCTTTGACTGGTCTAGAAGCAAAAACAAGGTTGTAGAGGTTTCAACAAAAGAGAGATGATTTCAAGCCATACATCATCATCTACAACTAGGAATCAAGGTTGTTCTTCAACAGGAGTAGTTGGAGCATAGACAAGAGCATTAATGATGTTGGTCATCCCAATGTTGTGGATATGACCACCAACCTTCATGGAAGGTAAACTTAATTGTATGGACTACACCATGTGGAATTTTAAAATCATATCTGTGACTCAGATGAGTTTTTGGAGACTATTTTGGGGATTGATCATGAGCACCAAAAAACACTAGATCCAAATAGTCTTCTTCCAATGATTCCTTCTAATGTTGATATTCTATGTGCTTGAAGACGTGCAAATGCAGATGCAGTTTGTGATGTAGTTACAACTACTATTGATAGTATTTAGACTCTCATTCAGCAGACTACCAAGGCATGTGAAGCATGAAACATATTGAGAAATCAATATGACTGTAGCTCAGTGATGAGTAGCACCTCCTTTAATGTCAATCCGGGAAGACGTGAGGATGGTATGAAGACCTCGAGCAAGTGGCGGCACAAGTGCGTGAGTGAGAAGCACACAAGCATGCACACACATACACACACACGCGCACACACGGTAAGACAAAGAGTCAGGAACAATGGAATTCTTAGATTACTTTCAAGAGCTCTTACAAGTTCATTCCAATTACAATCTACCTCAAAAATGAGCTCTCTAGCTCTTTTTATAGTTTTTGACTAGCTTTGGCCCTATCCAGACCTAGTGTCCGGCCTAGTTAAAAATTAGGTCCCAGGGCTTATTTGAGGGCTCAAATGAAGTCTAAAAATTATGAATTTTGGTACGATGGTACTTCTAATACTCCTCAAGCTCGAGGACTCCTCGGCTTGCACAAAATGGAGTCTATTCTACCAAAAACGGGATTTACAATGTTTGTGTAGTGATTAAAATCACTTGAGTTGTACATAACCCATGGGGAAAAATGATCTGGCCTTGTTGCCGTATTGTGCATGATTCCTCTGTTGCTTTGTGTGCCAACACTCCCCCCTTCCTAGCGTTTGTCGCCCCTGACAGACCTTTGTTCTCTCGGGTGGTCGATGTAATATTGGATGACATTGGTGGCCAGTTCATGTTCTCCTATCCTTAAGCCTCTTGCTAGATCGGCTTCCAGTGCCTCCCAATTTATTGCACCGGGGGTCTCTGGTTGCGGGGTGGTGTAGTACTCCGAATACATTGCTTGTTCACAAGCAAACAGTTGAAGCAGATGTGTCGGCTTTGGTGCGAAAATCTCCGAGTGGTACTCCCAGAAACCTGATCTGAACATTTCTTCGAAGGTCTGTTTGTAGCAGGCGGGGAGGTATTTGATGCGTGCATGCCAAGAGTAAGCCACACGGATACTGGGGGTGGTGCTCATGTCATACACCAAGTCGTAATTTCCATTGCTAAACCCCGGAAGATGGACCTGTGGTGCGGCTGCATTTCTAAAGGTCTTCAGCACTACTTGCATCATATCTAAGATTTTAAGCATCATTTGCGCTGCTACATCTGGCATCGGCTTCAAGCGCGGCATCCAGTGGCGAATGGTCCCCATCATATATGCTACCGATGGTGGTCCTTGTGGTGGCGCGATGTACGGGTAGTTCAGCCATTCCTTGCATTGCGCATTGTTTTGTACCTTGATATTAAATGCCTTCCACGACCTGCGGCGGGGGACTGGACCGTAGCATGGGTTGTACAGGAGGTGCAACGGCGCGTTGTTCCATGTGCGTAGCATTTCTGGGTAGGTCTCTAAAAGTTTCTGCCGCCATGTTGGTTGACGAATCTTGCCTTTTCGCACCTCTGGAGGAAGGTCTTCGGGTTGAAATTGGGTCGCAAAAGTAGGAATCTGACCCGTGACTCTTTGTATTTCTGCATTATAATCAGCCAAGATAATATAATATGGCCTGTACTGGAGTTCCGATGAGAGAATCAGGCGTCTCGATGACAAGTTCTTGAAGTAAGCTGATTGTAACACAGTCTCCTCTATGACCCTCATGGCCTGATTTTGCACTACGGTGCGCTCTTCATGCGAGGTTCCTATTTCCTCCACTTGTCGTAACCATGGCGGCCGTGGTGCCTCGAACGTGTCCTGCGCTTCTTCTGTTTGTTGGCCTCCTGGGAATGGTTGCGGATCATATTCTTCATCAAACGTTTGTTCCACAGGAATTTGCACAACTTCTTCGTCCGTGGGAGCCTCCGGAGGGGAAGATGGCCTCTCATATTGTAGTAGGCGTGTTTGCAATTCAGTTACCTGTTCCTAGAGATCTTTTATGGCCTCTGCGTTGAGAAGCGAAGCTGCAGAGGGGGTGGTTGGAGGGGCAGCTGTTGGTCCTTGTTGGTGTTCCTGCTTCAGTTGTCCTAGCTCCTCCGATAGCTTATCATGTGCTTCGAGCAGCGTGGCATAATCTTCCAATATAATCTTGATATTATCGGGGGTCACTGCTTGAAACTTGGATGGGCTGATGGGTGCCCCTGGTGTGCTCTCAATAGCTGCCTCCAAGTTCTCTTGATTTTGTATTTGTAGGCGTCTATTCTCTTCCTGAGCGGCCGCAAGATGGCGTTTAAGTAGCGCCATATTTCGCTGAAGTTTTGAGTTGCGTTCCAGCTGTGTCCGTAGGTGACCTTCTACCATCTGCATTGCTTCCTGATCTACGTTCTGTAGCTGTACCTCCAATATATTGTGGGCTTCTTGGAGGGTGTGGAACTGTGTGTGGAGGCGAGTGTTCTCCTCTTCTAGTGTCGCAAGGCGGTGCTGTAGTGTCACTGAGTGCTCTTGCAGGCGTTCGTTTTGTTGCTGGAGCTGAATGTAATCTGTTCTTAAATTTGATATACAAGCCAACATGGTGTCCAATGCATTTCCTATAGATGAGTGTGGGGTGTGTACCGTGGAAGATGCATGGGAAGGGAATTGGGGACGGGAGACAGTGAATGATGTGTCTACGAAAGTTGTGTGTGTGGGTGAAATTGGTGGAGGGGGAATGGGAGGAGGTGAAACCGTGGGTGGAGGTGCCGTGGGCGGTGAAATGTCCATACCTTCAGGAGTGGGTGTTAGTGTGGGGCCTGCCATATATATTGGTATGGTAGGTGGTGTGTGTGTGGAAGTGGTGAATAGATGTGACGTGGGGTGGGGAGCTGGAGAGACGGGGAATGGGTGAGAGCCTGGTTGAAAAGCTCTAGCAAAAATGTCCTGGAGGGATTGTAGAAATGGAGAAAGGGATATCGGGGGTTGGGGTCGTAAATTTGAGAAGGGTGGAAAGGGTTGCGTGGTAGTAGGGAAGCCCATGAATGTGGATCTGGGGTCAGGGTGGCCCGTGGCTGAAGGCATTGGGGATGGTTGTCCTAGGGCAGGCTCGGGAAGGGTTTCAGTGGGTTGTGTAGTGATGGGGTTTGCGTCAAAGATCGGGTTATCAGTGGTAGAGAATAGGATGGCACTAGAGATGGGAGTACGAAAGATGAAGGTTGGGTCAGTGGGTTGAGTGGTCGATGGGATTTCCACTGTCTCTTTTCTCGGAGGTGATGGTGGGGGAGTAGGTGGTAGTGGTTCGGTGGACTCCTCATGGGTGGCGGGGTGCTGTTGACTAGCTGTTTGGGAGGTTGGTGTAGTAGTTGGCTCTTCTGCAACTGTAACGGGAATTTGGATGTTTTTACCTGAGCGAGGTCGTGTCTGGAACCTTCGTGGGTCATATTGAACTGAAGGCCTCTGAATGGCAGTGCGCACAACTTCTACCACTTCATATGTTTCTGCCATCAATAAGAGACCCTCCCTGTACTCTGAGTCAACTCCCGCTTCTTCCAACAACTGAGTCATAAGTACTCTGCTGCTCTGTTCAGTGAGTAACTGCTGCGATCGCACTCTTTCCATAATCTGATACAGCCTTCGGAGTTCTGCTGTATATGCTGGGGCTTCAGTGGTCTCTTCGTCATACGCTTTTTCTTCTTCCGGGTGTCCATGTTTTTGACTTTGCTGAGCGTCACTCCAATGGACATGTCTACCATCTGTAGACTTTCTTCTTCTTCGTGAGGATGTGCCCTGCTCCTCTGCCTCTGAATAAAACTCTACATCAGAGAATTGTGTGCTTTGTAGGAATGCTTCGAAATCCTGGGGGTCCAGTCCTTCAGCGTCTCCAGTGGCAGCAAATTCGAATTCAGGTGTAACAGGAGGAGCCGATGGGGTAGGTTGTGTCGTAGTTTCAGATCCCGACCTAGGTATCCTAATGGTAAAGGGAGGTACAGTGCCCTCTCTTAATGGTGATGTCTCAGGAGTAGTCAGGACTTCCCGTGTATGGACGCAAGGGATCGCGCCCCTCATGTGCTTGGACTGATGTGTGGATGTCTTGAGCCTTTTAAAAATTTGTAATTGTGCCCAAGTTAAGGCACGCTCAATGGGGACATCATATGCCAAGCATCGGTAAATGATGCGTGTGAGTGCACAGCATCCGTTCACCACTAATTTCCTAGAAGCCCGTTTGTTTGCTTCATACAACTGATCTATAATCCACACTGGTAGCTTAATAGGTAACGCACCTGCTTCCGCCAAGTAGAGAGCAAACCAGATCTTCTTGTGTGGTTGCGTGAATCGGTCTTGACCGGGGAAGGCGAAATGTTGCATGCACATGCGGAGAGGGATGGACACATTTGGGGTGAGTGCTGCCATGTCTTTCAGCTTCACTACTTTCCTGTCCTTCATGTTGGTGGGAACGAGAGCATCCTTTTCTGAGGGCACATGCATGCCATGCATATTTAACGCATCGCTTACCAACTCCACAGTGAGTTCAAACCTCTTCAACTCGTTGTTGCCCAGCAATGAGGGGAGAACAAATGATCCGGGTTGGTCCTTATCTTCATTAGCTTGTAATGTGGAGACCAAATAGTAACATCGGAGGAGATCGGGTTTAGGTAGTGGGGCTTCAAAATATTCCGCCAATCCTGCTCTTTGCCATATGATCTGTAGATCTTCGGTGTTCTGTAAAGTCTCGAACTCCTTGGAGAAAAATTGGAATCGCACCCATGATCTGTCATACTCGCATTTAGACTCCCAGATATACTTGGCCTCACCTAATGGACCGGGCATGCCATTGAACCAATGAGAATTGGCATGAACTCTTTCCGTGATGCCTGTAGGTGGATCTGGCACCGGGAGTTGCTGAAGGTGTTGCATCTCCACTGGTCGTTCAGTCGGAGGCACGTCCACAGGTAGGCTATCCACATCAATTCCTGCAGTAAGTATCCCTACTTGTGAGCCCGAACCTGTCGCTTCTGCCATTCTCTTCTTGCCTTCTGATTCTGTGAGAATATAGAATCATGTGTTAACATCGTAATGGACAGAATAAATCCGTTGTTGTCCCCGTTACAACATTAACATGAGGTAGATGGTGAGTTAGTGGTTAGTAAGTGCACGAAGACAGTGAGTGTAGTTAATGCCTGTGTATTCCTAGGAGACTAATGCCGTTAGTAAGTGGGGTGAATTTACAAATTGGGGTTGGGGGTTTTATTATAGGTCTTAGACTGCCAAATGCAGAGGATGGGCGTTGCTTTCGGTTTCGTAGAGACTCTAGAGAGCTGTCTCGGTGCCGTGGTTTGGGCCTGGGGCCTTTTAGGGACCCACTTATAAGTGATTACATGCATGCTCTTGGGTCCTGGTGTGTTCCTAAGTGTTGAGAACGAGGGAATACTGGTTGTACTCGTAGTCGGGTTATGCTGAATAGGTCGTGGCCTTGGCATAACAACTTGTGCCCTCAAGCAAGCCTTAGGCACCCAAATTTGTCTTGATTGTGGGCCTGCCTGCATCGACTGCTTGGGCACCCAAATAGATTTTACTTTAATGGAAGAATTTCTGGAAGACTTCTTATTAGCGTTGTGTTGTTGGTTACTAATAAGAGGCCTTGTCCGTGTAGTTGACGGTGGTGCAGCTGGTCGTTCGCCTTTCCGCACCCACACCTGGTTGAGTTGCTGGGGCATTCTGCTGCGCAGGTACTTTTGATCTCGGACATAGGTAGTACTCTGCTTCTTCTGCCTGTGATCCGCCTTTGGTTGCTGCCTCCTTCTGACCTTTGGAAAAGAAGGGAGTCCCGTTGCATCCTTGACTCCTTTTTTGCAATTATCATTCCTCTGCAACACAGGGTTTTGAACAAGAACAGCATGGTCATCTTCATGTGTACCCCTGGAAGGACCAGGAGTCTGTGCCTTTCCTAATTCCTTGAGTGCTCCATTGTCTAATTCTACTGTAACTCGACTATGATTTACCCAAACCTGGAGAAGTCCACTTCTTAGGTTTAGATTAACTGCTTGGTCATAGATCCAATCCTGACCCAAGACGAGAGGTTCAGTGAGATCCTCATCTTGACACACTAGTACTTTAACGGTCATTGCCTCATCGTGAATGTAGAGGGGAAGTTCCACCTCGCCCATGCAAGGGGTTTCCACGCCTCCCAATCCTATGAGATATGCTTCCACAGGATGGACAGTTAACTGTAACTCTTGACAGTAAGACAACTTAACAGCGCTAGTGGTAGCACCTGAGTCAATCAAGGCTCTTACGGTCCTTGCACTCTTCCCTTGTCCTATATCTATGGTTATGAAAGGACGTCTATCAATTATTCTATTCGAGCTTGTTCCTGCAACTTCACACATGGCCATGGGATATCCTTGATCTGCATGGTCAACTGTTCTGGTTTGATCTCGGCCCTGTCTTCGTAACTTCATCCTTCTGATGCGTTCTAAAGCTTCTGCTTGAGCCTCTTCTCTAATTCTCTTTTCTTCCTCTTTGCGTTTCTTAGCAGTGTTGAGTCGACTGAGCATTTCCTCCGTGAGGGGTTCCTGATACAACTTGACTCTGCAACCGCTAATATAATTTGGGAGAACATCGCCCTCTAATGTGGCCAATTGTACTGCTCCGCTCGTGGAGATCCTGTTGATGATCATAGGTCCGTAGCCTCTCTTTTCTAGCTTCCTCGCGTGTTGTTTTAATGTATAGACTAAGACTAGATCTCCTGCCCTCAAGCCTTTATCCTTCACATGGGCATCAAAGTATGCCTTCTGCCTCTTCTTAGCTACATATATTCCTGCAGCGGCTCTCAGTCTTGTTTCCCCTAATTGTTCAAGGTCAAATATCCTAGAGGAGAGCTCATGACCTGTCCACTCGTGCTCTTGTGCTACTCTCAATGTAGGAATCAAGAAGTCCAGGGGTAGCACAGCGTTTTGGCCAAATACCATCTGAAAGGGGGTGGCTTGGAGTACCGTTTTGTAGGCAACTCGGTATGCCCAAACAGCATGGTGTAGCTGTTTGTCCCAATCAGAGCGTTTTGTGTTCACTAATTTCGTCAGTACATTGCATAAGATCTTATTAGTGCTCTCAGCTTGTCCATTAGCTTGAGGGTGATAAGGGGCAGACTTCTTGTGTATTACCAAGAATTCTTGGAGTAGATTTTCAATCACTTCGTTCAAGAAATGAGTGCCTCTATCGCTTACAAGCTCTATAGGTAGCCCGTATCTCGTGAATACATTCTCAAACAAGAATTTGGCAGTTGTTTGAGCATCGTTCTTTGTCGTAGCCTTTACCTCTACCCACTTGGTGAGATAATCTGTTGCAACAATGATGTATTCCACATGAGAACCTTTAGCTGGGGGATTAATAGGGCCTACGAAGTCTATTCCCCACTTAGAGAATGCACGTCCACCCATCATAGGTTTCAGTGGCATCTCATCTTTGCGTATAGGATACTGAGTCCTTTGACAGACATCACACCGTTTCACATAGGTATGTGCATCCATGTGAAGGGTAGGCCACCAGAAACCCGCAAATAGTATTGCCTTGATCACCCGATCCGGTCCAAAGTGTCCTCCTGCTACACCTTGGTGAGCAGTTTCTAAGATCTTAAGATACTCACTTTCATGGACACATAACCTTAGGTAACCATCTTTACCACGCTTATATAGATTATCACCAATGAGTGAATAATCCAGGGCTTCTTGTTCTAAACTCCTTTTCCTAGCTAGAGTCATGTCTGAAGGGAATGTGTTTGTCCTCAAGAATGATACTAGAGGTTCACTCCAATCTGGCACAACAGATACTCGATAGAGAGTGGCATGTTCTACAGGTGGTTTGGTGCAACAGATTGGGCATTCCTTGCACAACTTTTGGACATCAGCTTCCATAGTTGGCCAATGTACTCCGAGTCTCTTTAGGGTCTGTAAAGTTCGTTGCTTTGAATGGTGTTGCTCTAGTGCACCTACATGTGCTAATTGCAACCATTTATCGTACTCATCCTCTTCTACGCAACAAGCCAAGATTCCTTGATCTGTGTGCTTGTACATGCTTCCTGCCATGATGTGGTACTTTTGGGCTTTCACAACTTCTCTATTCCGTGTGTTTACTACTGGATGGTTAGGCCCGTATGTCAATACTGGCACCAATGGCTTAGCCCACTGCGGTATAACTTCCAAATTAAACAGGTAAGCATCAGGAAGATCATCTGATACTCCTTGTGGGGCTTCTCCCGTTGTGAGCCGAGAAATATGATCAGCTCTTAAATGGGTTCTACCTTTTCTTACCACAACTTCAAAATCATATTCCATGAGCAAGAGAAACCATCTCACTAATCTTCCTGTATTGCATGGCTTGTTTACGAGGTACAGCAATGCCTGATGGTCAGTAAAAAATTTAAACTTGTTTGCAAGCAAATAGTGTCTAAATTTCTTAACTGCATATACCATGCCTAAACCTTCTCTCTCCGTAGTGGTGTAATTTCGTTCAGCCGCATTCAACTGTCTATTGGCATAAGCAATTGGAAGGTCCATGTTACCTTCACCAGTAGGTTGGGCAAGCACACATCCAATGGCATAATTGGATGCATCCACATGAACATGGAATGGCTTATTCCAATCTGGTGTGGTCAAGATTGGTGCTGAACATAATCTTCGTTTAAGCTCTTGGAAGGAGTTCTCACATTCGTCCGTCCACTCAAAATTAGTCAAGAGTCCATACATGGGCTTTGCAATGACAGCATACATGTGTATAAACCGTCGATAGTAACCACAATGTCCCATGAAAGCTTGTACTTCCTTGACATTCCTTGGCCTAGGTAGCTCTGCTATGGCTCTCACTTTCTCTTCGTCAGTAGATATGCCATTCTTTGACACTATGTGCCCTAGAATCTTGCCTTGCCTGACCATAAAAACACATTTTTCTGGGTTTAGACAGACCTGATATTCTCTGCATTTGTCAAAGATTTGTCTGAGTTCAGGGATATGGGTTTGTCTAATGTTGGAATGAGCACAAAGATCATCAACGTAGACTTCTAAACTCTTCCTCAGGAACTCCTTAAACACATGGCACATCAGCCTCTGGAAGGTAGCTGGTGCATTGGTAAGCCCAAATGGCATTACTCTAAAAGCAAAAATGCCCCATTCTGTGGCGAAGGCTGTCTTATGCTGATCCTCTGGGGCTATGGCTACTTGATTGTAGCCTGAAAATCCATCAAGGAAGCTGTACACTTCCTTGCCTGCCACTCTTTCTAAGAGATGGTCTGTGATGGGAAGCGGATAGTTATCTCGAATTGTGGTTGCATTAACCTTTTTCAAGTTAATGCACACACGCAGCTTGCCATTCTTCTTGGGCACCACTACGATGGGGGATACCCATTCAGTGTGCTCAATTTCATAGATAAATCCAGCTTCAACCAATCTATCTATCTCTTCTTTGATCTTAGCAGCGTAATTGTCGTCATAAGTATAGGGCTTTTGCTTAGAGGGTTTAGCATCTGAGGTCATGGGGATAGTGTGTGAGCATATATCGGGGTCAACACCTTTCAAATCCTTGTAACTCCAAGCGAATACATCTCTGTATTCTCTTAGCAAGGCTATCAATGCATGCTCTTCTTCCTCTGTTAGGTCATGGCCTATGTATGTGCATCTCTCCTCTCCTTCTTCTAGGGCCACTACTATTTTCTTGGTGGTTTCTTTGTTATCATAGGCCTCTCCTGATTGTGCCTCTCGTTTAGGCATTCTTATCATGACTCTCCTGTCATCTATCTCATACTTTTTAAAATTTTCTGGGACCTCAAACAAAGATTCTTCCTCTTCTGGTGAGGCTTCTCTCTTCTTTCGTTTCTTTCCTTCTTCTTTCGGGGTCACATGTGTTGCTAATCTGATATCATTTGTAACCTCTCCATGCCTCTGGGGTTGAAATTCAACTTCATGGAAGTATTCTTCATCTGATGCAAAAGGTGGGTCCATAATGATTGACTCTAGATCGGAGTCACTTGCATCCTCAAATGCATCAGAGCTAGGTTCGCATTCTTCTAGAACTGCCTCTCCCATGATTGGTTCTATGGAGAAGACCGAAATGTCATAGCCATCCTCATCACAGTGGGGTGTCCATTGTTCTTCATTGATGGCTACGTCCATTGTTGCTAGAATTTCTGCCCAGCCATGAGGTTCAAATTCTTCGTCTGGAAAAACTACAGGTGCATAGGCTGGGTCGTGGATTGATCTATGGGTTCCTTTCGCACCTACCTCTCTGGCTTTCTCTCTCTTCTCTTCTTCTACTGCTACCTTGCACATCCATAAGTGAGTGTCTTCATGCATCCATGAGGATCCAGACCCTATGGAATGCACCGATTCTGTGTCATCTTTGGCTCTATGGATGGGATTCCATTGGATAGGAGGGACATCTCTATGAGAATAATCCTTGAGATTGACTTTGGTCATAACACCCAAGTGTTGCAAATACAAGGAGTTGGTTCCCCAATCCTGTACCACTTGCAACTGCCGCATAAATGGTCTTCCCAAAATCATCTCATAGGCATGATTTTTGCTGAAGTCGCATATGGCAAATGTATGTTCAAACTCGACACCACAAGTGGTGAGAGTTATTCCTTCTAGCAGTCCTAGGGGTCTCTCTATGTGACCATCGGCCATCTGCAATTTCATTCTCGTTGGTCTGAGTGCCGGCTTGCCCCAACGCTTCCATAAGGAAGTAGTGGCAATTGCAACTCCTGCACCTGAGTCCAAAATTGCCTTGGTGGTGTGCTCCTGGTAGGTGATGGGAAGATAGGTGTTCCCTTCTTCACCTTCACACATATCTCCTATCTTATCCAAGGGAATTTCTGGCACTGTCCTATGGGATCCTACCTGGGAACGAGGTTTTGCTATCTCTGGTACTTGTTTGGCTACATGTTTCCATAATTCAGGTCTAACCTTGAGTAGCTCATCTAACTTGAGGTTACACTGCACGTTAGTGTTCTTCACTACCTCTGTGTTCCTAGGTATGACTGAATCTTCGTTTCTTACCATGACTGTAGGTGCTCTCATACAGGTGGACTTTGCTTCCCATGGTCCTGTGAAATGGGGTAACTCCTGTATGGAATTAGATTCAAAGTCCAATCTCTCATGAGACTGAGTACTCTCATGTTCCCCATAGATAGATGGGATGTCTTGTGGGAATTGGTCGTGTGCATCATCCACAAGTTCAAAGGGAGGGGCGACCTCGCTTTCGTTATCCCATTTGTCTTCTTGAATCTCTCGTAGGAAGTCTGGTGCAAACCGATTCATAGAAGAAGAAGTGTCTGGCTCTGTAGAATTAGGCGCATAAGCAACCTGGGAAGGAGGGCTTATCCTATCGTTGGCTCTTTCTTCGTTCTCATAGATGGCTGGAGCACAAGCTTCTTGGGGAGGATTACTTATTCCATTACTTTTCCGAATAGGCTCATACGCTCCCTGAGAAGGAATGTAGGCAACCTGTGGAGGTGCATGAGCTTTCGCGGTAGGCTCATCTGCCTTTTGGGGGGGGAGATAAGTTTCTTGAGGAGGCTCATGGGCTTCCTGAAGAGGCTTGCTTATCTGTTCTCTCGCCCTTTCCTTTCTTTGAGGGGCAGGTTCCTTTTCTGAGTATGCAATTAGCCTCTCTATTCTTTCTAAGGAGGGGAAGTTGTCTGGTTTAGTGGAATTGGCCACATAAACTTCCGATGGGGGATGGTTCATGTTATTGCTTGCTTTCTCTCCCTCTTGATTTTTTTCTTCCTTGGCAGATCTTGCAATTATCCTCTCTAACTTTTCTAGGAATCCATCCAAGTGTAATTGCGTTTTGGCTGAGCCTGAGTAATTGAAAAGGCGACTGGCTGTGACGTTTGGCCCTTCTTGGATTCTGGCCTGATATGCTTTAAGCATCATGTCTATGTCTTCGGGAGTGGGATCAGCTAATACCGATCCTGTTTGGGGTGGTGGGTGGGTTACGTGGGCTGTCTTAGAGGGTGAAAGGATGGAAGGTGATGTGGATGGTAGCGGAGGGAATGTGTGAGAGTGCGGTTGAGATGTGATCTCTATGATTCTAGCCTTGGTTTCTCGTAGACTTTCCTCAAGTTCACTCATCTTCTTTGCCCATTGCCTTTTTATGCGTTCGCGGCTATCTCTCCAAGCTCTTGTTCTCTTTTTATTTTGGCTCTCAGTATCGCTAGTGTCTGGGCTCTTTTCCTTGCCTACCCCTTGGTTTTGCTTCACTGCTTGAGCTCTCGTGACTACCTGTACGGGTGCAGTGGAAGTAACACTTCCGCTGGAATCTACCACTAACTCAATAACATTGATGGGCGTGATTTTTGGCATATTACTGGGGTTCTTTGGGCAATCTCGTAAGAGATGCTCTTTTCCACAATCTTGGCAGAAGCCTTGGATCGTCACTGACTGGGGTTGTGTAGGTGGAGGCAAGGGACAATCACGAATGAGGTGATCTCCTTGGCATCTGTAGCACGGTCCTCTTGGGAATGGAGGTCTTACCTGCCTAGATTGAGGCCTAGGGTTGGGGCTTGTATACATGACGTTCACGTAATCTGACTCCCAACTAGGTTCGTTTGTCTCTTCGCTATAATAGGACTCACCATGCTCAGGAGACTGCATGTAGTAGGCCTGGGGGCTATCAACATGTGTAGAATCAAAGCTATGGTCACTCGGGTCACTTTCAGAAAGCAAGGATGTTACAGGGACTATAGCTCTATTCAGGTTCTCTTCTGCAGCAGTATACTTTACCGGAATCACATTAGCTGGGGCTGGGGGTTGTTGTGCTAGCACAGGCTGAGGCCTTTGTTGGTTTTGATATTGAGGTTGGAAATTTTGTTGTGGCCTGCCATATGTGTTGATGTATGAAACACCACAAGAAATGAATTAATGTGACACTAGAACACCTCTATGGTCACCATTAACTCATTGCCACTCCAAACTTTGAGAAATGATAGCTTAAAGTGAGAACTTTGCTTCTACAGAAATTCCTAGTCACCGAAATGACATACCTTCAGTATTTTGCTAATTTCTCCTAGCTCAAGTATGCTTTCTCCATGAAACTTTATAGGCTGAAACTAGAAGAGTAGAACTTTCCAACAAGCTATCATATGCATCAAACGGAGCTCTAGAACTCAAGTTATGGCCCTCACAAGATGACCCTGTATGACCTTCCAAAACTGGAAATTTTTGCTTCTTTTAGTATTTTTGATGTCCAAAAATAAAAAATTCGATGCCTGGCATCGAATTTCAGTCCAAGTCGATGCCAGGCATCGACTTTGGGCTTTTTTAGGCTATTTTTGTGCACCAGAAACAGCTTCTTTTACACACACATGAAGAAGAAGACTTGTATGCTAGAAGTCGATGCCAGGCATCGACTTTATGCTCAAACTCGATGCCAGGCATCGAGTTGCTCCACAAACTTCATATTTTTAAAAGATTCAACAACAGTTAACACACAGAGAATGAAAAAATGACTTTTGAGCCAAGATTTGATGCCAGGCATCGAATTGCTCAGAAAACTTGAACTTTTGAATTCATCACACAGTAGGCAATCATGGAGATGATGGAGAGAGGCTCATACACAGAACTTTACTCAGTTCTTCTCATAACTATAAAAAACTCAGAAGTTTTACAGATGCTTTCTCACTCAGAGAAGCCCGACTATTCTCAGTCGTACAAAAATGAGTTCTTCTCACTTTCTCATTGTCTTCCTCCTTCTTCTTCTCTCTCTCTCTCTCTCTTCCTCCTTCTTCTTCTCATCGCGTCAGTTAATACTAACTAACTTATATAGATTTTCTCATTCCCGTGATTTTTTTAAAAAACTTCTAGAACTAAAGTGAACTAACTTTACAAATATGATACATTTGTGAATTTGTCCCTTCACATAGGCATGGGGTTTTCTTCCTAAGATTTGGACTTCAAATATATGTCCAATTAGTGAGTGTTTCTCCAACAGCTCCCCCTCAATCACTAATTGACATTCTCTGTTCCTTCATATCTTCTTCTTTTCTTTTACTCCTGCCATGCTTTTAAATCTGCTGGTCTTCACACCATCCAAGCTCTTTGTCATTATGTCTGCTAACTGATCTTTAGTGGAAATGTACTCCACTTCAATCTCCTTCTCCATTACCTTTTCTCTGAGAAAATGATACTGTATCTCTATGTGCTTTGTCCTTGCATGAAATACTGGATTTGCTGCAAGATAAAGTGAACTCATATTATCTCCATGTATTGTAGGTGTACCTTGATCAATGCCTAAGCTCTTGAACAATGTCTGCATCCATATGACTTCCTTAGCTGCTTCCACAAGTCCTTTGTACTCTGCTTCAGTTGATGATAATGCTACTGTATGTTGTTTCTTGGAACACCAACTTACAAGCTTATCACCAATGTATATCATGTAACCATGAGTTGATCTCCTGTCATCTTGATTACCTGCCCAGTCTGAGTCACTGTAGGCTCTCAACTTCAAATCTGATGTAAAAGGATAATATAATCCTTCCTTTATAGTTCCTTTGATATATCTGAGAACTCTTTGACCTGCAATCCAATGTGGGTCCTTTGGACAATGCATGAATTGTGACAAAACTCCCACTGCATAACTAAGATCAGGTCTTGTTAGTGTAGCATAAATCAAACTACCCACAAGAGATTGATACTTCCTCATATCTTTGTAGTCTGCACCATCATATTTACTGAGCTTGTGATTAACTTCAAGTGGAGTTGAAGCTTCTCTGCAATTTTCCATATCAAACTTCTTCAACAAGTTCAGAAGATACCTTTCTTGTGACACATATATGCCATGATCTGTATAAGTAACTTCCATTCCAAGAAAGTATGATAACTTTCCTAGGTCACTGATCTTGAATTCTTTTTCAAGTAATCTCTTTACCTCCTTGATTCCTTCATCTGAAGTACCTGTGATTATAATGTCATCTACATAAATACAAATGTAGATTGTACCTTCCTCTGTTCTTTTGATAAGTAGACTTGAATCTGCTTTTGAACTTTGATATCCAAGATCATTGAGATACTTCACCAGTCTATAGTTCCAAGCTCTTGGAGCTTGCTTCAATCCATACAATGCTCTTCTCAACCTGCAAACAAAATTTGGATACCTGGAATCTATAAACCCTTGAGGTTGTTCCATGTATACCTCATCTGATATGTATCCATTCAAGAATGCATTTTTTATATCCAATTGACTTAGGGTCCATCCTTTTGAAGCTGCAATAGCAATGATTGTCCTTATAGTTGACATCTTAGCTACAGGACTGAATGTCTCATCATAGTCTATGCCATAGGTCTGGGCATAGCCTTTCACCACCAATCTAGCTTTGTATCTGGCTATACTTCCATCTGCAAGCTTCTTCACTTTATAAACCCATTTATTTCCAATTACTTTCTTACCATTTGGTTTAGGAACAAGTTCCCATGTCTTGTTCTCCTCCAGTGCATTGAACTCTTCCTTCATTGCTTCTTCCCATTGTTTCTTACCTTTAGCTTCATCATAGTTCTGAGGTTCTTCATCATCTTTGACCATATATGCATAGTTCTTCTGAGTTATGTAAGAAGTATCATAAGAATACCTTTCTGGTTGTCTTCTAGTCCTGCTTGACCTTCTTGGTTCACATTCTTCATAAGTTTCTGGATACACCTCTTCATCAAATATAGGAGCTTCTTCATTCCTTCTTGTTAATCCACTTGTGGATGTACTTGCTTGCATATAGTCTTCATCTCTATTCACCTGCACAATTGATTTTCCTTTCTCACATCTTCTTACCTCTTCTTCAAATTCTTCAGCTGTATGACTTTGATCTGCATACCAACTTTTCTGTTCATCAAATGTAACATCTCTAGAAACAATAAATTGTTTGGTTAGAGGATTCCACAATCTGTAACCCATCTGCTTTTCATCATAACCAATGAACACATATTTTTCTGCCTTTGGTTCAAGTTTATGCCTAAGTTGTGATGGCACATAAGCATATGCAATTGATCCAAACACTCTACAATGATCTAGTGTTGGTTTCTTACCCCACCAAGCTTCATATGGAGTCATTCCATTCAGAGCTGCACATGGTAATCTATTCACAAGATATGTAGCTGTATTTACAGCCTCAGCCCAAAGATAATTTGGACAGTTCTTCTCCTTTAGCATAGCTCTAGCAAACTCAACCAAAGTCCTGTTCCTTCTTTCTGCTACACCATTTTGTTGTGGTGTATACCTGCAAGTTATTTCTCTCTTAATACCTGCATTCCAAAGATAATCATTGAACTCTTGGGAGAAGTATTCTCCCCCTCCATCAGACCTCAGTCTTTTAAGCTTTTGACCTGTGACTCTCTCTGCATATGCATGAAAATGCTTGAAAGCTCCCAACACTTCTGATCTTTCCTTCAAAACATATAATGTTATCCATCTTGTAGCATCATCAATGAAAAGAACATAGTACCTTGAGCCACTGATAGATCCTTCTTTTGTTGGTCCCCATACATCTGTATGAATGAGCTCAAGTACTCCATCATGTTTGAAACCTTTCTTTTGAAATGGTAACCTGTGTGCTTTTCCCATTTGACATGCTTCACATTTATAAACCATATGTTGACTTTGCACATTTGGTAATCCTAGTACAGACTGATTAGCAACCATAGCTTTAATTCCTCTTTCATTGAAATGACCTAATCTCTTATGCCAGAGATCAAGTTCTGTAATCACTGCTTCACCATGTGTGAGCAAAGCTTGACCAATGTTCCCTTGCACTCTTAAAGTAAAGAGTCTACCTTCTTTCTTACCAGAGACAATCTGATTATATCCATTCTCTGGATCTTCCACAAATACTCCTTCATTTGTAAATCTGACTTGAAAACCTTTTTCAACTATCTGTCCCACACTAATCAAGTTTTTAGGTATTGTAGGAACATATAAAACATTGGTTAGCAAATCTGCTCCACTCTTGCATTTCACTTTTCCAATTGAATGTACACTATGTCTTGTATTATCACCAGTTTGAACTGTGTGACTAGAAATGCCTTTTTCCAAATCTGACATCAATTCTATGTTTCCTGACAAATGATTAGAACATCCAGAGTCAATGTAAAATACCTTTAGATCTTCTTTGTCTGATGTGCTGATTGAATTCATCATCAATGATGTATGACTTTCATTCTGTGTGTCATTTGCATAGTTGTAGTAGGTGGTGTTGTAGGATTGATTCTGTCCCCAACTTCTTCCTCCACCTCTACCATAGCCTCCTCTTTGACTTTGTCTACCTCTTTGAAAATTACTTTGATATCTTCCACCTCGACCTCTGCTATTGTTGTTTTGATTCTGGTTTGATCCTTGTTGGTTGTGCCAACAGTCATGAGCCAAATGATTACTCAATCCACAGATCCAGCAAGCCTTTTTGTTGTTATTTTGATTACCTCTTCCTCTTCCAAAACCTCTTGCTCTTCCTCTACCAGTGCCTTTACCTCTTGCATAATAAGCTTGAGAACTAGACTCCTCTTCATCCTTTGCTTTACCTTTATCTCCTTTCTTCTTATTCTTCATGTACATTGCAGAACTTTGTCCTTTATCTCCATCTCCCTTCAAGTCTTGCTCATATGTGAGCATCAAACCAAGCAACTGGTTCAAATCTGGAACATAATGATTTAATGAAAGTTCTGTTGATAAGACAAAAGGTTTCCACCTTTCATCCCCTCTCAAGCCTGCAAGTAGTTGAGCAATCAATCTGTGATCTTCAACATCTTCATCTATGGATCCAAGTCTATCTGCTAGATCCTTCATCTTGGTGACATAATCACTAATGGTTTGACTTGGCTTCTTCTTAAATGTTGTAAACTCTGACCATAGACTTGCTTTCCGTGCTTTAGTTGTACTTTGGAAATGATACTCCAATGCATTCCATATATCTTCTGATGATTCCAATCCTCTGATGTGTGGTAGCAAATGATCTGAGATTGTATTGTAGATATATGCTTTTGCACTTGCATCCTTCTTCTGCCAATGCTTTAAAGCATCAAGTTCTTCTTTCTTTGGTCGGCTTTCATCTTCAAATACTGGCTTCTCTTCTTCACCTGTTACATATACCATGAGATCCTTACTCATAAGTAAGGCTTCCATTCTCATTACCCATGCGGGGTAATTATCTCTGTCCAGTTTGTCAATGGAGATATGATCTGCCATAGTTCTTTCCTTCTGCTGCAACCTGTGAGCTTAAAGGATAAAGGATAATACCTTTTGAAGTTCTTTGTGTATGAGGATACTTTTGAAGTAACCTTTTGATGCCTTGTGTCTTCAAATGCTTCACCTTTGAAACTTTAATGGAAAACTTTACAAAACTTCTCGTACCTTTGTCGTCTTCTGCTCTCGAGAATCTTTCTGCTCTGATACCACTTGTTGATGTATGAAACACCACAAGAAATGAATTAATGTGACACTAGAACACCTCTATGGTCACCATTAACTCATTGCCACTCCAAACTTTGAGAAATGATAGCTTAAAGTGAGAACTTTGCTTCTACAGAAATTCCTAGTCACCGAAATGACATACCTTCAGTATTTTGCTCATTTCTCCTAGCTCAAGTATGCTTTCTCCCTGAAACTTTATAGGCTAAAACTAGAAGAGTAGAGCTTTCCAACAAGCTATCATATGCATCAAACGGAGCTCTAGAACTCAAGTTATGGCCCTCACAAGATGACCCTGTATGACCTTCCAAAACTGGAAATTTTTGCTTCTTTTAGTATTTCTGATGTCCAAAAATAAAAAATTCGATGCCTGGCATCGAATTTCAGTCCAAGTCGATGCCAGGCATCGACTTTGGGCTTTTTTAGGCTATTTTTGTGCACCAGAAACAGCTTCTTTTACACACACATGAAGAAGAAGACTTGTATGCTAGAAGTCGATGCCAGGCATCGACTTTATGCTCAAACTCGATGCCAGGCATCGAGTTGCTCCACAAACTTCATATTTTTAAAAGATTCAACAACAGTTAACACACAGAGAATGAAAAAATGACTTTTGAGCCAAGATTCGATGCCAGGCATCGAATTGCTCAGAAAACTTGAACTTTTGAATTCATCACACAATAGGCAATCATGGAGATGATGGAGAGAGGCTCATACACAGAACTTTACTCAGTTCTTCTCATAACTATAAAAAACTCAGAAGTTTTACAGATGCTTTCTCACTCAGAGAAGCCCGACTATTCTCAGTCGTACAAAAATGAGTTCTTCTCACTTTCTCATTGTCTTCCTCCTTCTTCTTCTCTCTCTCTCTCTCTCTTCCTCCTTCTTCTTCTCATCGCGTCAGTTAATACTAACTAACTTATATAGATTTTCTCATTCCCGTGATTTTTTTAAAAAACTTCTAGAACTAAAGTGAACTAACTTTACAAATATGATACATTTGTGAATTTGTCCCTTCACATAGGCATGGGGTTTTCTTCCTAAGATTTGGACTTCAAATATATGTCCAATTAGTGAGTGTTTCTCCAACAATATGGTTGTGGAGGGTACTGGTTCTGGTATCTGCCTTGTTGGTAGGGCTGAGGGTAGGTTTGCCTAACCGCCTGCTTGTTGTATGGGCAATCTTGTGCGGTGTGGTTGGTGTATCTCCGTTCTATGGTGCAGTACTGGCTACTAGGGTTTACTTGGGGTTGAGCCATAATAGGGCAGACATTCGCCATGTGGTCACCACCGCATGTATAGCATCTTTTCACAGGGGCAAACCTTGGGATTTGTTTGCTAGTTACACCTAATTTCTGAGCTACTTTTTCGGCAAGTTCCTCAATTGATGTGGCTTGTGTGGAAGATTGACTAGATGCACTATCTGAATCTTTGTAAATTTTGGACAGCTCTAGCTCTTCTCCTAGGTTATCTTCAATGTCAATGCACATACGTACACACTCTTCTATAGTCCTAGGGTCTTTCAGATACACGTAGGATCTCAATTTTGGACTCAGCAATCCGTCAAGGAATAAGGCTACTTGTTTAGCAGATGTGGGTAGCTCCGAAATAGGGCTCCTTTCAAGATATTGTCTAAATCTTCTTCCTGCAAGTCTCACAGTTTCTTGAGGGGTTTGCTTGAAGCTGTGAATCAGTGAGGAGGTGTTGTGTCTTATGCCACTCTTGGAGAACTCAATAATAAATGCTTCTAGGAGTTGGTCTATGCTCCTGAACTGGCGCTCATCCAATGGCTGAAACCATGTAAGTGCCGTATTCCTCAGGGTTAGACCGAAGGCATTGTACTGCGTGAATAGATCCTCAACTTGTTCAGCTCTCAAGACTTGCTTGAACTCCGCCACATGATCATAGGGATCTCCTATGCCGTCAAAGTAATTCTTCATGGACTTAACTAGCTGTGTGGGTCTCAAAGTTCTTGTGTGCTCTCTAGGCCTCGGCAGAGGGAATCCATCTACATTTCTTTGGTTCCTATGGGCTCTAAGCATCTCAGGTTCTACCCTATTTGTCTCCGTTCTCGTTCTTTCTCTGCCCACTGGATTGGCAAAACTTACTTCTGGTCTATCTTTACTTCTGTCTCTTTGCATACTATGAGCCTGGGATGTTCCAGCTCAGGGTGACCATAGGATACATTTGATCTTGGCTGGGGAAGAATGAATTCGCCCTTCCAAGTGTAAGCATGCCTATCATTTTCTGTCACCACAAAGATCCTCTCCGAAGTGTGGTCTATGTAGGTCACTCTACCTGGGCTATCTGGATCCTTGAACTCATAGATCATGATATTTCCTATATCAGTTGGCTGATTGGATTTATACCTCCAAAAGGCTTCATCAGTTTCTCGATTGAGGAGCAACTCTATGCTCTTGTTGTCTTGGGGGACCCATTCAGGCGTAATAATCCTAGTGAGAACTGATTTACCTCGAGGGGTTCTAGGTTCCGCACCCATGTTCCCTTGTTCCAGGTCACATAAGTCCGCTTCTGAGATTACATTCCCAAAGTCATCGATCCTATCAGGGTGACTAGTGACTACATATATAGTTCCTTCTTTGTCCAGGTATGCACCATTTTCAAACTTAACAGCTGGGTGCTCTAGTCCAATGGATTGATCAGGGTTTTTAATCTGGACCACAGATCTTCCTAAGCCGTCCTCATAGATGCTAGCACCTAATCGGTTGGTCCTAAGGTACTCCAGCTGCGTTTTGTAAGGGCCTTCTACCCTGTACAGGTAAGGCACTCCTGAACTTTCCGTAGGTCTGTCCATGCCTTGAGACATTTCTGACTCACTGGTCTCAGAGCTAGGGTAGTATGAGTGGTGGCTCAACTGCTGGACCCAAGACCTTGCAGTGTGATTGACACTAGCCTCTGAAGACCTAAGGCTTTGTCTTTCCCTTGCTAAATGTCGTCCTGATCTAAGGTTCATATGCCTAACTGATTAGCCCAATTTTTTTCCAGAGTACAACCTCGTTGCCGATTAATTGGTACCAGTCACTTGATTCTTTTTAGTTATTTTATCACGTTTGAGTTCTTGTCTGATATCACGTCGTCGGAATACTTGAGTGTTCTTCGTACTTTTAGGTTGATCATTCCACGTTAGGTTCTTTTCTTTATGTTACCGACCGTACAGAGATTAGATTTTTATCTTGAACTTGAGTTTTTAGGTAGTCTTCAACTTGATGATTGCCTATCCTTGCTTTGACTTACTCCTACTTCTAATCGTTCTTAGCCTAATCTAGGAATTGACGAAGAGGAGTTGAGAATATTCCGACCTTTCTTGCCGAACCTTGCTCTTTAGTGCTCGAGAAGTTGATTCTCAAGCGTGCGCCACACCCTTGCTTGGAGTCTCTCAATTGCTTCTCAATAGGCCTGCATAAATCCCAAGATTAGCTCCAAATAGACCTTTCAATTGACAGACAATTTATTTCAGACACTTTTTTAATGACCCTTGTTCCCCCTTTTGTATTGCTCGAAATTTCCTCTAGAGCTCCCTTGGTGTTCCTACCCTTCTGTGTGTCAACTTCCAAATATCCTATCTGAAAATCAACGCGATATTCTTATAAAAAACAGTTGAGGGCGTGTAGTATATGTCACGAGCTTTCTGACAAGCCCTAGAGCTCAGAAAATGGATTTCGTACGCAAAAGTTATGACCGTTCAGGGTTTAGGAGGTTACTAGACAGACAGAACCTTTCGGGGGTTTTAATGCATTTTCTAAGGCCTTCGTAAGTATATGAGTACATGAAAGTGCAAATATGCCCAAAATTTAGCCTAAATTTCCAAAAATTCACTCCTTAATTTTTTGCCGAAAATGCCTGTCTATCGCGATAGACGGTGTCTGTCGCGATAGACACAATCTATCGTGGGGGCTGTCTGTCGCGATAGACGGTGTCTGTCGCGATAGACAGTGTCTATCGTGGATTTCTGTCTGTCGCGATAGACGGTGTCTGTCGCGATAGACAGTGTCTATCGTGGATTTCTGTCTGTCGCGATAGACGGTGTCTGTCGCGATAGACACTATCTGTCGTGAAATTCTGTCTATCGCGATAGACGCTATCTGTCGTGAAATTCTGTCTGTCGCGATAGACGGTGTCTGTCGTGATAGACTCTATCTGTCGTGGGTCTCTGTCTGTCGCGATAGACGGTGTCTGTCGCGATAGACAGTGTCTGTCGTGGGTCTCTGTCTGTCGCGATAGACGGTGTCTGTCGCGATAGACAGTGTCTGTCGCGATAGACGGTGTCTGTCGCGATAGACAGAAAAAACGCAAATTTTTGAAAAATTTCCAGTGATCTAGAATGCCCTCAAGGTGTAGGTTACAGTGCTACTCATGCATTCACAAAATGTTAAGATTTTCTGTCTGTCGCGATAGACAGAGATCGTCGTCTCGGGAACTGTGCAGAGCCTGTCGTACCTGAGCACACTGCTGGGGATGATGGTACAGCAAAAAACCTGCAAAATAGCTCAAGAAACATGCAAAAACAGCGCATGCAAATTCGCTCTCTCGCTCTCTCTCACAAGTGAAATGAGGGAAATGAGGTGGAGATGGGGATATAGTCAAAAAACTGAAATTTTTGCGATGATGGAGATGGAGGTGGGAGATGGGGATGATGATGATGGTGATGAAGATGGTGAAGAAAGTAAAAGAAATTCGATGAGAGTGAAGAAAATACCTACCACTCCAACGCGTCAACTCTACGTCTTACCATCACACGCTCGTCCTCAAAGATCGATCCCCGGCAACGGCGCCAAAATTTGGTGTAGCTCAGTGATGAGTAGCACCTCCTTTAATGTCAATCCGGGAAGACGTGAGGATGGTATGAAGACCTCGAGCAAGTGGCGGCACAAGTGCGTGAGTGAGAAGCACACAAGCATGCACACACATACACACACACGCGCACACACGGTAAGACAAAGAGTCAGGAACAATGGAATTCTTAGATTACTTTCAAGAGCTCTTACAAGTTCATTCCAATTACAATCTACCTCAAAAATGAGCTCTCTAGCTCTTTTTATAGTTTTTGACTAGCTTTGGCCCTGTCCAGACCTAGTGTCCGGCCTAGTTAAAAATTAGGTCCCAGGGCTTATTTGAGGGCTCAAATGAAGTCTAAAAATTATGAATTTTGGTACGATGGTACTTCTAATACTCCTCAAGCTCGAGGACTCCTCGGCTTGCACAAAATGGAGTCTATTCTACCAAAAACGGGATTTACAATGTTTGTGTAGTGATTAAAATCACTTGAGTTGTACATAACCCATGGGGAAAAATGATCTGGCCTTGTTGCCGTATTGTGCATGATTCCTCTGTTGCTTTGTGTGCCAACAATGACACTCGTAATCAAACATGGATTCAGAACTTGGAGAACTAGCTAATAGTAGAACGGTTTGCTGATGGGGAGACTATAGAGGTGTTTATCACTTGCATGAAGAATCTACAAGATCAAATGTTGGGAGTAGGTGTATAGAACTGAAGTGAGGAGTGAGCTTCGCATTGTCTTCAAATCTTTCCAACTAACTTTGATGGTTTGGTAACTACTCCTAATACTCAAATCAAACTTCAACCACTAATGTTTCAAGAATTTAGTGCCTTACTCATGGAGGAGGAGCTCCAGCTCAAGGCAAGGAGTGGATGGCAACAAAAGAGATGATGCATTCACAGCAAATTCCAAAGGAAGCAAAGTGGACTCTTCAAAATATGGAGACAAAAAGAAGAACGACCAAAAGAAGTTCAAGGGAGAGTGTTTCCACTACAAGAAGAAAGAACACAAAATCCAAGACTGTGGCATCAAGAAGGCAGAAGAGAAGAATGGCTCTTCAAAAGGTGGCAAGGGCAAGGAGTCTACCAACATAGCAAAAATAGAGCTTGAGTTATTTGTTATGATAGAGGAGGTGTGCTCCTCCATTGAAGATTCAAGAACAGATGACTCATGGGTATTCTATTGTGGTACATCTCATCACATGAGGAGTAGAAAAGACCTTTAAAATTCCTTATAGCCTCTAACGGAACCCATCACACTAAAGTTAGGCAAAATGCAAGATGTCCTTTAGATGGTGAAGGTATGGTTTCTTTCATTCACTCGAATTCGGACATTAGGGAGCTTTCAAATGTGTTGTATGTTCCATAAAATAAAACAAAATCTACTTTCAATATCTTCTATAAGTTATCAAGATGATCAAGTATCTTTCAGTAAGACAGGAGCTAAGATTATGGACAATAACAACAACATTGTTGGGATTGGCATAAGGAGTAACAACCTGTATGCGTTTTTTGCTCTTACAACCACTACAAGTGTGGGCACAAGTAAGCCATGGCATGAGATATTTGGCCACATCGAATACCCTATACTGAAGGAGATACATCATAGGGGTATGCTTGGATACCTACCATTGATTGTGGAAATGAAGGAAACACGTGAAGCCTTCATGATGGGCAAGCAACAAAGGAAGGAATTTCCATAAGGCAGCAAGAACAAACCAATCTATCCTCTAAAATTGGTATAGGCTGACTTGTGTGGATAAATGCCTATGGAGGCCTTGGGTGGATCTTCCTACTTCATGTTACTTGTCAATGACTATAACAGGTAGATGTGGGTGTACTTTCTTCATGATAAGGCTCAAGCTTTTGGTATGTTTAAAGAATTTCTTTAACTTGTTGAAACTAAAATAGGGAAGAAGATGAAGAAATGCAAGATAGATAGGGGTGGTTAGTTCACATCAACAGAGTTTAAAGATTTATGCAAGATTAAGGGAATCAAGCATCAACTTGTAGTGGCACATAGCCCTCAATAGAATGGTGTTGCAGAATGTTAGAATCAAACCATCATGGAGATGGCAAGGTGCATGTTGAAGGGAAAGGGTTTTCCTAATCAATTTTGGGTAGAGGTTGTCAACACTACTATCTACATCTTTTTTTTTTTCATAAAGGAAGTTCGGCAATAGCCTACTCTCCCGGACTTGAATTAAATTAAGAAACAAAGGTACAATAGAAGGGGACGAGTGCCCACGGGACCCCCAAATCCCACAAAGCAGGGGAAGCTTGATTGAATCCTAGGTTGCATTACAGAGAAGGTTAATCACCCTCTCATCGCCCTCATGCGGGGCCCACTTGGGTTTGAGCTTGTTGTTGATCAAAAGGAGAACTTGATGGTGCCTGAAGGGGGGGGATTTCTTACTGTTAACAATCCTTTTACCAAGGAGGAATAGTGATTTCTCAATCGACCACTCCCTGGGGGGATCGCCGAAGTTGAGAGCACACCTCTCCCGCCAAATTTTCCACAGGATTTCCCCTCTGATGGCGTTCCAGAGTGTCGCAGAGCAGCCGATCGCTTCTCCCAAAAGGACTTGTTTCCAACTAAGCTGTTTTTGAAGACTGATTTTCATTCCAACCGTCTGCCAGATTCTGTAGGAGTTGGGGCAAGTAAGGAAGATGTGTGGGACATCTTCGATAGCCCGGTGGCAGCGTTTGCACCAAGGAGGGATCCCACAAAGTTTGCTAGCCTTATGGTTGGTCCAGATTCCTCGATGAAGAATTTGCCATAAGAGTACAGACTTCTTAATCTCTATAAGGGGGTGGCAGATACCCATGAATTTCATGTCCCACCGAAGCCGCGTCCAAGACAGGCACCACTTCTTGTTGAGGCTGATCTGGTGGTCAGCCGTTTCTTTGATGTTCGGGATTTTGAGTAGGCTATTTCCATTGTGCCATTTGAGACCAAGCGAGTTTGGTGTGTCGTGTCCCATGAGCAGGCGAGTCTTGTGACGATCCCATGCGAGGCATCTGCTTTGCAAAGTGTTCCATTCTTCATAGGAGATGTTTATGCGAGGGTCAATATCCTCGTAGTTGATCCAGCTGTTGGTGTCATGTTTCCAGAGGTGTTTCCATTTTTTGAATCCTTTGTTCCATAACTTCTTGGCATTTTGAATGTTCCACGACTCCACACTCCGGATGCCATGTATCGGAAACCAGATAGAGTCGTTTTGTCTGATTCCGGCCGCCCACTTCCAGTCCTCACTAATTCTTGTGAAGCTTTTGACTTTATTCCATCCCTTCCAAAGGGAGCACACAAGATTGGAGCCTTTCGGGAAGACGGGGATCGGGGAGAATAGCAGGGTCATGATGTCAAGATTCTTCCAGTTAGGGAACCCCATGAGGGCCAACTCACTCTTGTTTCTGAAGATCAGCTTGGCCCACGATGCCTCCCTATTGCTCCAAGCCTTAATCATCCATTTGGCTGCCAGTTTGTTAGCCATACACCCAATGTCCAGGATACCAAGTCCCCCGCTATCTCTAGGGCTAGTGCAGATGGCCCATTTGATTTTAGGCACCCCCCTTCTGTTATGATCGCCCGTCCAAAGAAAGTTTCTACAAATACTATTCAGTTTGGACAGGCCTTGCTCATTCGGTCTCCAACAAGAAAGGAAATAGATGGTAGAAGAGAGAAGGAACGTGTTGATAACCATCGCACGCCCTGCGAGATTGATTTGCATACCTTTCCAATAGTTAAGTTTGTTTTCGAGTTTGGCCAACACCCAGTTCCATCGCTGCTCCATAGAGACGCCAAACCCCAAGGGGATTCCAAGAAGTCGAAAGATTTGGCCCTGCGGAATGATTTGACAGCCGTGATCAATGAGCAGGCCAGGATGCTATCCCACAATAGCCCTAAAGGCGGTCTTAGAGTGGTTGATTTTGGATCCAGAGGCATCACAAAAGATAGCAAGACACCTCCAGAAAGTCTCCAGGCTGGTATTATCATTGTGAACGAACGCGTTCATATCATCGGCAAAAAGTCTCATGATGATTTGACTGTGGTCGTGAGGCAGCCGGAGGCCTTTGATATTGCCAGCCTCCACATGATGAGCCACAAGTCTGCTCAGCCCCTCAGTGGCGATGGCAAAAAGAAGGGGGGCCAGAGGGCACCCTTGTCTAATAGATCTTCTAAGATGGATCGCCTTCGAAAGTTTGTCGTTAACGTTAATTTGGGTCGTTGCGTTTCCGAGCAGGGTCGCGATCATCTTGGTGAATTTCTGACTAAGTCCGAGATCTTGGAGCGACTGCAGAATATAGTCCCATTCTAGCCTGTCGTAGGCTTTGTCAAAGTCGATCTTGAGGAAGACCACATCTTGATTAGACTCATTTGCAAATTGAATACCTTCCCAAATATCCATAATGGTTTCCAGGATAGACCTGCCTTTGATGAATCCTTTTTGGTCCTCACTAAGCCAAGCTCTCAGGTGGCACGAGAGTCTGTTGGCAATGACTTTGGCGATGATCTTGTATCCTGTTTGGAGCATCGTAATAGGCCGCCAGTTCTCGATTCTGTTCTTTTCCCCCTTTTTGTGTATCAACTTGATAATTCCATTATTTAGACAAGAAGGAAGAGCACCAAACTTAAGCGCTTCTTGCCAAACCATCCGAAGAGGGGTGGCAACCACCAGCTTGAAGGATTTAAAGAACTCGTTAGTGAGTCCGTCGGGTCCCGGACTTTTACCGAGAGGGAGGGCATCAATGACCTCAATGATTTCTGATTCCGAGATAGGGGGATGAAGTAGGGAGTGGAGGTTGGGTGGTATCCTCCGGGGGGAAACCCTAGAAATGGCAGCCATACAGTCCCTTCTATGGTGAGAGAGGGGGTTCGAGGTTCCCAGGAGTCTCGTGAAGTGCCCTTCGATGATGCCAAGATTATCTTCTTGAATCAAAGCTACACCAAGGCACTTGATGGAGAGACTCCACAAGAAGCCTATACTAGTAAAAAGCCCTATGTTTCCCATTTCAAACTATTTGGAAGTGAATGTTACATACATGTTCCAGAAGAAGCTTCTGAATAAGCTCCTCTTGTTCATGAATCGTTTGTGCTAGACCTTCCATCGTTCCCGAGGATTGATTCTGCTCTCATACCACTTGTAGCATTTCCTCAATCACAATCTATCCCCAATCACACTTATAGTGTTTCCTCAATCTCAATCTATCCCCAATCACAATCCTTTGATTACTCAAAAGTAATAGAGGAGAGAAGAACGCAAAGATTTCAGATGTAAGAGAAAATCTGATGCGGAAGAGTAGAAACAAATATGATGCAGAGAAGGAAGAATTCTGATATTATAGATGTTAATCAATGATTACAATAGCTTTGGAAAATAGCTTCTTGACGAAGCCTCTACCTTCCAACCACCCCCAAGCTATCACAATCGCAGTCACACTCGCACTCTCAATCACACTCTCACTCTCACTCTCAATCACAAGTAATTCTCAAATTTTTGTGCACCCCTATGTTGATGCGCAGATCTCCCTATATCAGATTTTGATCGCTGCCCTCCCAAAGAAGCATGCGATCCACCAAATTTAGAAAAAGTCAAGTTTCTCCAAAACTTTTGAAAAAAGCCATGTGATCCTAGTGTGCTTTCTTTCTTTAGCGTACCTATCAAAAATAGGAGAAAAATATCAAAAATAAATATCCAAAAATATCCATAATTAGACATGGTGACACGTGAGCATCAGAATAATGGATTCGAATAGAAATAGATAGGCCCTTTTTTTTTAGTGTTGGAAAATGGCACTTTTCAAGGCCGTGTAACTAAAAAACGATCGGAATCAGCTTAAGCTTGTGAGAGACACTTTTATTCAATTTTGCAGTCTGCACAATAGTGTTGGAGATGTCCGAGGTCCAAATCCACCTCTAAATGCCACTTTTGAGCCCTGCAAGTTTCAAAATTCTAGAGAGAGAGAGTAAAATCAAGGCATTTTCTTACAATGAACTAAATGTAGCACTCTCAACGAGGTGCTTAAAAGATGATTCACAAAAATTTCACACAGCCACTTTTATTCTCTTATACTTGCTCTACCTTTCTCTCATACAGAGTTTTCCTTAATTCTTTCATCTTCACCTTCAAAATTCCACTAGAAAACATGATGCGAATAAGGTCTAGAGAGAGAATATAAAACTTGTCAACCCAAAATTTTTCCTACATGCATAAAATGACCTAATTATTCATTCTAAGCATTATCCCCACAATGAAATTCAGAAAGTTCACAATGATTTATTTCACTAGAAAAGAAGCCTATTACAATTCTTCCCCCCTTTAAGAACTCTGTCCTCAGAGTTGGAAAGAAGTATAATGTTTTAGAAAATCATCTAAGTTCACCCAACTCGAATCTTCTACTGGGTATGAGTGCCATTTCACTAAAATTTGTACTATATATCTATTTCTAAGAAATCTTTGCTTTCTGTCTAATATTATTTCAGGTTGAAGCTCAAAAGAGTCATCATCTTTCAGCTTCTAATTGTCGTGCAAAACATGAGCAACATTAGACACATATCTTTTAAGTAAGCTAACATGAAATACAGGATGCATATTTAAATGTTTAGGTAATTCCAACAAATAAGCAAGAGATCCAATCTTTTAAAAGGACCTGCATATCAAGGACAAAGTCTATGATCCTTTCCTAACAACAAGTTAGATCGGTGAGGATTAAATTTAAGAAATACCATATCATCAACGTGAAATTCAAGTGGCCTTCTCTTTACATCATAGAATTTCTTTTGTCTTTTCTGAGCTTCCTTTATGTGCTTCTTTAATTTTCCCAAGTTCTTCATCCATTTATCAAGCATTTCTTTGGACACTTCTACTTTATTTGGAAAACCCAAAAACAAAGGTGGATTCAAACAATTATAACCATACATAGCTTCAAACGGAGTCATATTTATAGATGCATGCCATGCACTATTGTATGCAAACTCAAGCAAGGGTAAATATTCACTCCAATTATCGTGCTTTTCACTCACATTCATATGCAACATATCTTCAACTACCCTGTTAACCCTCTCGATTTCCCCATCAGTTTGTGGATGGAAAGTTGTACTCATACAAAGTTGAGTTCCAATCGATTCAAATGTTGTTCTCCAAAAGTTTGACGTGAATCTAGAATCTCTATCAGAAATTATGTTTTTAGGCATTCCATGCAATCGAAAAATTTCTTTTACAAAGATTCTTGCAACATTTAATGCAGTATCAGTCTTTTTCATAGGTAACAAATGTGCCATCTTGGTAAGTCGATCGACTACAACAAATATGGTATCATGCTTACTTCTAGTCATAGGTAGGTTAGTGATAAATTCCATAGAAATAGACTCCCACTTTTGATTTGGAACATCCAAAGGTTGAAGCATTCCAGGCATCCTCTTAGACTCAGATTTCACCTATTGGCACTTCAAACATTCACTTACATATTTTCTAATATCCCGCTTCATACATGGTCAAAAGTAAGAATCCTGTGTTTTAACATAGGTCCTTGAATAACCTGGATGTGCAAAAAAAGGTGCATCATGAAAATCATGCAATATTTTAACTTTTAATGGAGATTTAAAAGATATGAATAGCCGATTGTTACAATACAATGTTCCATTCTGTAAATGAAATTTTTCCTCATACATCAATCCCCTACTCGCATTCAAAGAACTCAAAATAGGTGCATAAAACGGATCCTGTTTTATCTCTTCTTGAATTTAATTGAGAAAATCAGAATTTACTATAGAAACAAGATTACACAAAGGTCTCCAACTCAATGCATCAGCAAACTTATTTTCCTTACCAGTCAGATACTTAATGTTAAAATAACACTCACTTAGTAATTCAATCCAATGCTTCTGCCTCTTGTTAAGCAATGGTTGTGTGAAGATGTATTTTAGACCCTGATGATCTGTTTTCAATTCAAACTTAACCCCTAAAAATAGATGTCTCCAATGCTTAAGTGCATGCACAAAAGCAAGCATTTCTAAATCATGAGTAGGATAGTTAAGTTCATGTTTTCTTAGTTTTCTGGACTCATATGCAACCACCCTGCCATGCTATGAAAGAACGCATCCTATCTCACTACCACTTGCATCACATGCAACCACAAAAGGCTTTCCCATTTCTAGTATTTTCAAAACACAATTTTCAACGACTTTTTGTTTCAATGTTTTGAATGATTTTTGACACACATCACTCCATGCAAATCCTACATTCTTTTTAGTCAATTCTGTGAGGGGACTAGCTATCTTAGAGAAATCCTTAATATGTGCTCTTTCATATTGTGCCAACCCAAGAAAACATCTAACATCCCTTACAGTTTTAGGAATCGTCCAATCAACTATTGATTTTACTTTATCCTCATCTATAAGGATCCCTTCTTTTGATATTACTCTTCCTAGATACACAAGTTTATCCTTAGCAAAGAAACACTTACTCTTTTTTCCATACAATTTGTCTTCTCTAAGCATTTGCAAAGTCCTCTTGAGATGTACCGCATGCTCTGAATCATCTTTAGAGTATACAAACATATCACCAAGAAATACTAAGATGAATTCATCTAGGTAATTGTGAAAAACATTATTCATCAAGCACATAAATATCGCAGAAGCATTTGTTAATCCAAAAGGTAGAACCATAAACTCATAGTAACCATATCGTGTTCAAAACGTTGTCATAGGAATATCCTATGTTTTGATCCTAATTTGGTGATATCGAGATCTTAAGTCAATCTTTGAATATAGTTGCTCCACTTAATTGACTTAATAAGTCATCTATGTAAGGGAGTGGATACTTATTCTTAATTTTTCTTTTATTCAACCCCCTATAGTTAATGCATAATCTATAAGAGTCGTCTTTCTTCTTCTGAAATAAAATAGGTGCACCCCAAGGTGATACACTCCGTCTTATCAAGCCTTTCTTCAAAAGATCATCTAATTGAATCTTAAGCTCCTTTAATTCATCGATGTTAAATCTATAGGGTGCTCTAGAATATGGTTCACTCCCTAGATATAGGTCAATGGCATGGTCAATCTATCAAGGTAGAGGTATCCCAGTCAACTCTTCTAGAAATACATCTGCATATTCATTCAAAAGATTTTCTACATAGTTCGGAACACTTTCCTCATTATCTTCTTCATGCACGTTGTTTACATACACTATAAATGTTCTACAACCATCATGTATACCTTTAATTATCTACATAACAGAAATAAGGATAGGTTTAGGATTATAGGAATCACCTAAAATATGAATATATTCATCATCTAGCTTTAAACTGATCGTTCTTTGTTCACAATTAATCATCGCAGAATTTTTGACTAACCAATCCATGCCTATGATTGCATCACTCTGTTTCATCTCAATTACATTGAAACTTCCAGAAAAGCACCTATCAGAAAGCGTAAATTCAAGGTTTTCAATATATCCTTTCGTATAGTGTAATCATTGATTGTCCATCTATACAGGTCTGGTTATCTACATATTTAGGGCTATCCCTAAACTTTGTACCAATTTGAAAGATAAAAAACAATGGGTACTACCTGAATCGATCAAGAATTTGATTTTATGCATAGAAATCATACCTAGAATTGTGATTATAGAAGCCTTTCGGAAAGAACTAACCACCATGCAACATAAAGTAGAGTCATGGCACTTACCTCCATCATGAGCTTCCTCAATAATTGTAGCCTCCTTGATGACGTTTATCACTTTTAATTGTGCAGGTCGAAAGAATGCCTTATTCGAGCACTCATATGTCCGATCCCCTTGCTCCCCGCAATAAAAACATAGACCAAGTCTTTTTGCCCTCTCAATAAAATCAGGGTCTTGTTGCCATTACATTGGTTGATGCCTCCTTTGATTTTCCACCTGAGCATGATTCTTGCCTTGGTTATTTGAAGATGGATTCTTCTTTGAATTGTTCATGTTCATTGCTACAGGTCTTTGTGGCCTATGTCCCCTTGCAATGAATCTCCTTCTATTTGCCTTCTGCAAGTTGAACTTCTCTATCTTCTCAAAGTTCTTGGCCATCACAATAGCATCAAGAAAATCAATGCATCCAGATCCATTGACTTGATAGCGAAGTTCCTCATGAAGCCCTTCAATAAATTTACTCTTTAGAGCATTACCACTAACCTCTAATGCATATTTATGAAGACGTAAGAACTTCTTTTTGTACTCATCAGCTTATCACTTTCGTATTGTCCAAAATTGTAGAACTCCATCTTCTTCTCCATATGATAGTGTGGAGAACAATAGCGTTTTTTAGCTTGCTCTCTAAATTCCTTCCATAGAATTGGAATAGAACACATTCGAGTCTACATATACGACTTCCACCATAGCTTCGCGATCCCATGCAGGTGTAGGATCCCAACTTTTGCCTTGGACTCTACACTAAATTGTCGAAGATCAAAGAAATCCTCCAGTTCCTCAATCCATGCCTCAAGATCTTTGCCACTCTTGTTCTCACCATCAAAATCATTCAACTTCTCCTTCTTGAAGACTTGTTTAAGGGCAAACTCACCTGGTTCCATATCTTCATAATTGCATTTCTGTGTTCTGTGAGGTACACTAGATGTTCCTGCACCTTCATCTACTTCATCGTTCAGCTCAACAAACAAATTTGTTGCTCGTTCTGGTTGCTTTCTGCCTCGTTCTTTGCGTAATTCTCCAAGAAGCTTCTAAATAAGCTCCTCTTGTTCACAAATCTTTTGTGTTAGACCTTCCATCGTTCTTGAGGATTGATCCTGCTTTGATACCGCTTGTAGCGTTTCCTCAATCACAATCTATCCCCAATCACACTTGTAGCGTTTCCTCAATCACAATCTTTCGATTACTCAAAAATCACATAGGAGAGAAGAATGCAGAGATTTTAGAAGGTAAGAGAAAATCTGATGTGGAAGAGTAGAAACAAATATGATGCAGAGAAGGAAGAATTCTAATATTATAGATGTGAATCAATGATTACAATAGCTTTGGAAAATAGCTTCTTGATGAAGCCTCTACCTCCCAACCACCCCCGAGCTATCACAATCGCATTCACACTCGCACTCTCAATCACAAGTAATTCTCAGATTTTTGTGCGCCCCTGTGTTGATGCATAGATCTCCCTATATTAGAGTTTGATTGCTACCCTTCCAAAGAAGTGTGTGATCCACCAAATTTAGAAAAAGTCAAGTTTCTCCAAAACTTTCACAAAAAGCCATGTAATCGTAGTGTGATTTCTTTCTTTAGTGTACCTGTCAAAAATAGGAGAAAAATACCAAAAATACATATCCAAAAATATCCATAAGTAGACATGGTGACACGTGAGCATCAGAATAATGGATTCGAATAGAAATAGATAAGCCTTCATTTTTTTTAGTGTTGGAAAACGGCACTTTTGAAGGCCCTGTAACTCAAAAACGGTACGGAATTAGCTTAAGCTTGTGAGAGACACTTTTATTCAATTTTGTGATTTGCACAATAGTGTTAGAGACGTCCGAGGTCCAAATCCACCTCCAAATGCCACTTTTGAGCCCTGCAAGTTTCAAAGTTTTAGAGAGAGATTATAAAGAAGCCTATTACACATCATGAGAAGTGAAAGATTTAGGTTCTCTATATAGACCTCACATTCACAATCCCTCAACAGTGTGTGCTTTATCAAGATAAAGCTCAAAGAATAATCCTTACCAAAACAATTTACTAAAATAGGCAAAAAAAAGCAAACAAAATAACAAAGTGTTGCAATCCCTTACTTACATTGGTCTATGCTTAGACGATTATGCAAGACAAGATCCTTTTTATCCAATAGGTTTTTTATATCTAGTATATTATGGGTAATTATCTTTGGCCACCCTTGAAGCCAATATTTATGTGGAGGCCTCCTATGATTTGTGCTCAGAATTCTTCATTACACCTCTCTCCTGCTAATCTCATCTCATACTCCTTGATCTTCTACTCTTCCCGAGATGCCTTCACATTCTGGTCAACAATGCTATTTGTTATTGAACTTATCGCTTTTTCCCTAGTGTTTATGTTGTGCAACATGTCCACTAGTGACCTTTTGTTTCTCAAGGATAGCAAGGAGCTAGTATCTAGAGTGAAGAGTGCACCCACAGAAGAAGACAAAGTACCTAAACTAAGAGGTGCAAGTCAACTTTAAAGATTAACATTGATTCTTATAATTCAAATATAGAATAGTGATTTTTTTCACTTTCTCTATATATACAGAAACCCAAAACCCAATTTTCTAAACATAATCTCTTTTTGTGCAATTCAAGGGGTCATGGATCTTGAGGATCTTAGATAGAATCTACATAGCAAATTTCATAATTTTAAAAGCTCCTTAGACCCCCCTCAGTTAGCTATATGACATAATTTTTAACTATACTAGACATTGTGTCTAAAACTAGCCAAATCTAGTCAAAAACTATAAATAGAGTTAGAGAACTCATTTTTTAGGATATCATTTTTGGGAAAGAAAGCTTCTAAGCTCATTTAGAGCTATTGTCATTGAGATCAATAAAAATTCCATTCTCCATACTCTTTACCTCTTCTTTGTGTGTGCGTGTGTGTGTGCATCTTGCATGATTCTCACCTTCACCTTCACTCACATCACTTGCTCATGATTATCACATCATGAACATCTCTCCATAGAAAGAAAATTATGAGGTTGAATTCCTTGACATTGGTTCTCACTTTTATCCTAGAGTGACATCAATTTTGGCATTGTTCTCGAGAAGCATCACACGAGGATGAGTGTCTGATTGTAAGAGTGTAAAGTACCAATGTTGAAGCTTTGTTAGGTAAATTTTTATTGTTTTTCTTAATTTTTATTCTAATTTCACCTCCATCCACCACAGGCACTCACCTTAATCTCTAGCAAACAATCATAGTTTTAGCCATATATACATCACCCCCTCTTTCCACTCATTTTCATTTGTGAGGAAGAGAGAAAGAGTGTGTGTGTGTGTTGTTATTCTGTGTGTTTATAGTATTTTTTATGCAAATTACATCATCACCATCATCCCTATGAGTGCAGATAGGTACAATAGAGCATTTTTTAGGATTTGTTTCAACTTCCTTAATCTTCATAATAGACCAAGAAAGTCATCATCTTGTGTCTGCATCTAGACTATAATAAAGTGATAGGTAGGAGATGGTTGAACCACACCCTTCACAGATGGGAGATGGTTGAACTACACCCTAAGAGAGAGGATTAGGAAGTAATCCTTAACCATGGCTTTTGGGGCAATTGGTTAGCCCATCACATTCCTAACCAATAGGTTGTGAATTTAATTCCTTAGATTCGTATCAGAGCCTAGGAAGTAGGCTTTGCAAAGGTGGATTGACCTAATGGCCTCTAAAAAAGGCGCTTGGGCATCCTCTATATGAAAGGGTACAAAGTAGCACAAGTCACTTTCACAAGTGAGCCAAACAAAGATTGAGGTGTATCTCTCAGTCCATAGGTCGGATTGAGGCATATAAGATATCATTGGAAAGCTCTCGTAATAAGCTTTTCAAGTCTAAGGAGATAGCTAGAAAGTGTAAAACCGTTGGGAAACCATGGGTGGAACTTGGTTGATGATTCAAGATACCAAGCATGGGTGAGAACAAGGTTCAAGAATAAGGTTGAGAAAAAGGGCCCAAGACACCAGGATTGCAAACAAGAAGGTTCAAGACACCAAGGTTGAGAGTAAGGGTTCCAGAGACCAAGGTTGTGAACAAGGTTCAAGAAAAGGTGCGAGGTTGAGGACACCAATTCAAGGGTACCTAGGGAGTTCAAGGGGATGATCACTGAGGCTAGAGGGATGCAAGAGCATATCATTGAGGACAATGATTGACCAACAGGGGAAGAATGTAATAAAGTGGTAGGTAGGAGATGGTTGAACCACAACCTTCACATATAGGAGATGGTTGAACTACACCCTAAGAGAAAGGATTAGTAAGTAATCCCTAACCATGGCTTTTGGGGAGATTGGTTAGCCCATCATATTCCTAACCAAGAGGTTGTGAGTGCAATTCATGGGAGTCTGAAGACCTGCTCTTGGTGTGTATAGATAGACTGTCCTCTGGGAGTTAGGTCTTCCTCTAGATCTTCCCTCACTACTCTCCTGTTAGGCACTTCTCCTTGGTCATTAACATTTTATGGATCTGTGGTCACCATATAAGTCGTCCCATTTCTCTCTATGTAATGTCCATTTTCAAATTGGGTGATAGGTGTCATGTTGAGCAACGAGTTTGACCTGAGCCTAACCACATATTTCTGAATCCCATCCTTATATATGTAAGCTCCAAATCTATTGGTGAACTCAAATTTGAGAATGTTTTTGAAAGCTCCCTCACTCCCATGCTCTTCCTGCATTCTAGTGGTGGAGGCTTCCTGGTCCCCTAAATCTTGAGTCTGGTCTAAATTAGTGTTAGGGTTAGGTACAGGGATAACTTTTCCTCCTCTTAATTGCATGGAAAAATATGTGCCAGTCTTCTTGAATTGTCCCTAAGGATAATGTTTTCCAAGTGTTCTCCCCTAACTACATCAGTGCTATCTCTTTCAATGGTCAACTTAGAGAATCGTGATTCTCTGGCAGGGGTACATGATTTTCTAAGTCTCCAAAGTCAAGCAGTTATAGCTTCTCTATTTCTCTTCCCCCTTCTTGTTGCCCCAGTCTCTTTCTTGTTCTCCTCCCTTCAAGTATGCCTTGGAGAATTCCTCATTTTTGTTTTCTAAGGCAAAGGTCAGAGAGTTACAGTTTTCTTGAAGAAAGTTGCGATTTTCTCACAATGTCCAGTTTTTTTTCCTAAGTATTCCAACAGAAATTCACGATCTTCTCACAAAGCCTTTTCGAATATTTATGATTTTCTTCAAGAAATTCCCATTATTTTATTTATTTTTCTTTTTTCTTTTTTACTTAGGTAGAGATTTGCAATTTTTTGGAAGAAATCTTAGCCAAAATTCATGATTCCCTCCCCCAAATCTAGGCAGAGATTCGTAATTCTCTTCCTTGAGTTGGGCAGTGTAAGGAATTGAACTCACAACCTCTTGGATAGGAATGTGATGGGCTAACCACTTGCCCCAAAAGACATGGTTGAGGATTACTTCCTAATCCTCCCTTTCAAGGTGTAGTTCAACCATCTCCTACCTATCAAGGGTGTGGTTCAACCATCTCCAACCTATCACTTTATTAAATTCTTTCCCCCTTGGTTGATCATTTCCTCAATGATCTGCTCATGTATCCCTCTAGCCTCGGTGATCAGCCCCTTGAACTCCCTAGGTGCCCTTGATCTCCGAAGCTAGAGGGATACATGAGCAGATCATTGAGGACAATGATCGACCAAGGGGGAAAGAATGTAATAAAGTGATAGGTTGGAGATGGTTGAACCACACCCTTGATACCAATGCAAGAGAATGATAAATTACGACCACCACGTGCTTGAGAGATGACTCTCCTCCCAACCTTATGCCTATATATATAGCTACTTGAATCAATGAGGACCACAAATGTGACTAGAGTCCACAAGTGCACGTGCAATCTCCTCCACTCCTTTCATATCTACCACTAGAGTCTATTAGTGGCTAGAGTGATCTCGTCCACTGCTTTTGTACCTTCCATTAGAATCCACTAGTGGTTGTTGTACTCACCTCTTGAGTTAAGTCCACTAGACTCAAGTTAACTCACGTTAACTTGAGTTAAAAGGCTCTAGAGCTCTTTGGGCAAAACTCTCTCCCCATGCTCCCCATGGGGATTGAGCCCAAGACCTCCTCCTTCACAACCATGAGACTTAACCACTAGGCTAAGTGGATGACTTGAATATGAGACACATGAACTTATGCTTGAATCTACTCTCGAGATCTTTGGTCCTTCAGATGAGTGACCAAATGGTATCTGATTTCAGATCTGTCTGAAGCCATCGGATCCCTAGACCATAGACTTACTTTATTACATTCTTCCCCCCTTGGGAAAGATTTTATTTCCTAAAAAATAAAGCTATATATATAACTGTAGGAAACCCCCGAGCCTCATGTTCTAAAACTGGAAGAACATGGTCATGTTCTAAAACTAGAAGAACATGTCTCATCTCTGTGGTGGCGTCCCTGCCCAAATGATTCAAAACACTGTCTGGTCTTGCACCTTGATGAACTAGACAAAGTACAAAGTAGTGAATGAATAATAAGGGTGGATCTAAATACTTCCTTGGCCAATTCACAGGTTGTGGATGTGCGATCTAGGCACAAACATGTGAACTAGGTGGATTCTAATTACTAGTGAATTTCTAGGCATAACTCGTGCACGGACTTAGGAATGAAGGTGGGATTCTTATCCCTTGCAAGACTTTGAGAACTCTTGATTCACTTGAACTTGATTTGGATCACGTAAAGTTTGGTTGTCCCAAAACATCTAACCTGGATGTTCGTACAATGGTTTACTTTGATCCAATAGTTACTTGATTTTTCTACCCGACTAAAGTCGGACATCGAACCGTGGATGATAATTATCTTCTAGTCTGAGAATGGATTCTGAAGTTAGATTTGACCTTCAAGGGAATTAAAAATAAGTTTTAATTCAAGAAAGATCAAAGCAGTATCCTAAGATACTTCAAGATAACTTCAAGATCAAGGAAATAGAAGATATGAAGTAAGTAACTTCCAAGATCTTCTTGAAACACTTCAAGATAAAGTGTTGTTAATTCGAAAATATTTCATAAATTTCTAAAAAAAGTTGGACTTTGAGTTGATCCTTTCAACTAAGGATTTGATTGACTAAGTCAAGTATCAAGTTCCTAGTATAACTTGGTAAATTCACTCTTTTGACTCAAAGAAATGCAGAAGAATTGCATTCACGATAAGGAGTCAGAAAGATTGAATGTGACTTGAACTTAGTCTCAAGTGAAGCATTGTTTGAGTAAGAAACTCATTAACAGAACCTCAGTGGGTCGACACACTGATGGTAATTGCCACACTACTATCTTGTGGTTGGATGATGTTTTTGATATTCTTTGCATCTTTTCGAGAATCAAGCTTATTTCTCTTAAAGATAAAGAAAATGCTTCAAATCTCTGTTGAAAAAGATTGTTCAGAAGTTAAAGTCATGAGTCATTAAGTACTTGACTCATAGCAAGTTTAGATCTTAGAAGTTTGAATTAGTTATACAAAGTTTTAGTTGTTTTCTTCCACTTCCCAAATCTTTTGGAATTGACTCAGATAAAGTATTTGATTCCTTTCGCAAAAGTCTTGGGTCAGCTAATTGGAACTAGATAACTAAATTAAACATCCTAGATAGATGTTCTGTATAATAACATATTCACCCGTCAAAAGATAACAAGTCCAAGATTGACTTATTCATGTGAGTTTGATTCCAATTATTAGCATTCCTACATTGAAGTTAGGAATTGCTCATCAGATTGACAATTCCTAATAGCTTTCAGTTAAAGTCTTTGAGAAAATATTCTAAGTTGGACAATTTTCATTTTGAATTTGTATTGGTCAAGTTGGTATGGTTGACTCCACTAAAATGGTAAACTTTCTCCTACAGTTTACATAGGATTTCTTTCCTACATCAATCTGAGTATAAAATATGGTGTCCCATACCACCCTATTTTATATTCACATTAATGTGTGCATGACATTTATCCTAAAGTCTAAACATCTCTTGATAGAATATCAATTCTTCTTTGCTACGGTTTTCAAATAAAAACCAATTAGAATTCCAAGTACTTGAATTTTCAATTGGTGTTATCCTTAACCAATTTTGTAGTGACAAGAGCTTTGAACTTCTTGTCTTTAGATTCCTTTCTTACTAATGTTTTAGGTACCTACCCCGGTCGGGACTTTTACAGGAATCTCTCTACTACCTTAAGTCTAAGCATCCACTCATGCTCTCTATATTTGAACGAAAATCCCTTTAAGGATAGGCAAACACTATGTTTTACCTTCCACAGACTTAATTACCAATGACACGGTTGCAGACTACATACATGGAATATTTATGCTATTCAAACTTAGAACAGCTTACTATTTTGATTGCCAATACTCGAGCAAACTTCACAATAGTTCCAATTGCGATTATCCTGGACAACCATGGCCAAGATTGATCAAGTCTTGTTGATCATACAATAATAATAAAGACTTTGTCTTTATCATTTAATATCTCCAAAACTATATAAATCTTCTTTGCTTACCTGCATGATTTTTAAAGATCTTTCCCTTACTCAAGTCCAAGCATACACTAATGCCTCTCAGATTCCAAAGCCAAGAATCTTTGATATACCTCTAGGTCATATCACTTTTTGGACTTGAGTACCAATACTTGAAGTTTGAAATCGATAGGGAACTACTTATTGACTAAAGAGTATGAAGAACTAGATGCACATTGAAATAGCCAAGATTTCAATTGATTAAGTCTAGATTAGGATAATGAAGCAATCTGCCTCTCATTCCAAGCATTAATTTGCATTAAGGAAGGACTTGATTACAAAAAGATCCTTGTGCATCAAAGAATGTATTTCAGTAGTTTAATTCCTGATTTCCTTTTCTTTGAGTAAGCTTTTTATTGCACCTCAAGGAAATGTTTTTTATATCATAGTGCATTAGGACAAAGGAAAGGATATACATGCATCAAGATTGCATGATATACATTCTTAATACAAGGAAAAGTCATGCATCAAGCTCATGCATGATTGTTGCATTAATTTTTGGACATGCATGCATATGCATGTGAGCATAAGCATTTGCATGTAGGCACATGCACTTGCATGATAGAACAGGATGTTGTTTGCAAATAGATATGAAAATGTACTTTCTTAGTATTTAGCTTACTTTATAAAGCGCACGGCTTGACATCAAGGAAGATAGAGGGCTAGTTAGTTGCAAACACACTTTGCAGCTCAGGTAACTAGTCGATTCCTTCCCTAGTTGATACGTCATTATCAAAAATAAATACTTAATGATAATTAAGTATGTTTGATGTCTTACTAGGTATCAGTAAGCACTAGGAGAAAGTTAAGTATTCTTGATGACAAAGAAAATTTAATTATTTGCAAACCTTTTGCAATGTATGATGACTCTAAGTCCCAGATGTACTTAGGGTGTCATGAAGATAAGCTTTAGTTGATTAGTTACGAAAGTTATGTAACTTCTCAATCATCCCAAGATTGGATGATAAGTTCAACTATGTTTCCAAGTTCCATGGGGACTCTTCTATTTAGAAGATATCGAAAGTTCTAAGAAGTTTCCTTGTGGTTTCAAGATTCGTGTCTCACGATGAAACCTATGTAAGTGACTATTAGAAATTGAGATATTTCCTAAAAGAGAAACACTAAAATGAAATAGTCAAGCCTTCTATTTCATGTAAGATCATTCTCCTACCATGTTCAAGTTGAATTTAATTTTGGAAGGTAGACGTTCCAAGTAGAGGATCTTAATTGATTGATGGACTCTTCCCAAAATACACATAAATTCATACTATATGATATGACCAATGAATGATGATGTTCTATTAGGAAGGTGCCAAAAAAATTATGAAAGCTTTTATAAGTTTTCATTTGATCTCATCCGAAGTAGTGATGGAAATCAAAGGTTGAACCTCAACATCAATTGATCTTTGACATCAATAAAAAGATGTTAGGTTCTATAGTTGCATCTCGGGTAAATGATGCAACTAGCTAAGCAATCATTAGGAAATAAGATAAGTTCCCAAAGACTTGAAGCAAGAGTGAACTTTTCATTTAGGAATAGAAAGTTCCAAGAAATGGATCTCCAATACATGAACTTTTCCTAAATAGGCTATAAAGTTCAAAAGTTATAGTAGCATTACTATTGGATCCGTCATCAATAGATGCTTGGACTTTAAACATGATTTTGATTGGTGAAATAGTTTAAAGGACTCTAGTAACATCTAAGGATTGACCAATAATAATGAAACTTGTATCAAACTCAAGAATAGGAGTCAATATCACATAAATGAAAGTTCAGCTTAAACTTTCATAGTGGCATGGGACACCATATCCAAAAGGTGATATTTAGCCTCTTGTTTGATACTCAAGAAATGAATACAATTGAATTAGTAAACTTTTTGGATATTGTTTGAAAGAATTTCTTTCAAATATCCTTCCAACATTGCAAAAGATTCCAAGATGAATCATTTGCTCAAGATATTTGATTCCCTAGAAGGAATCTCAAGTCTTTGAAGAATAACATTCTTCCAAGTACTGAGAATGGATTAAGTGTAGAATAATGAAAACAAGATAAATCAAACATTAAAGCCAAGTAGAAATTGGAAAATACTTAGCTTTGATCATAGCTTTGTCCATCCTCTGATCTGACATTGCTTCACTTTGGCTTTGATCACCACGGATATGCGGTCGGGCAATGCCGTTTGCTGTACTAAATCCAAAGGTTTTGTGTTCAATCCCAGTCTATTGCACCTTTTGCCTCTGATCTGTGGGCTTCTACTGCACGCTTGATCCGACGTGACTTTCATCCTGGACAAGATGACAGCTGGCTACCGGATATGCGACGAGTTCGAACCCTACCCATTTGTTTGGAATAAGCAAACTTTCAGTGCTAAAATTAGGTCTTATCTAATTTTGCAGAAAACAAAAACACACGACTGCGTTTCCGAGTTGGTTAGAACACTCTGCTAGGATCAAACGGGTTATAAGTTCGAGTACACCTGCTGTCGCTCTTATTCATTGCACCTTTTTGCTTGTGATGAACAGGTTTTCAAGGCCAAAGCAGATGTACTGATCAGATTGCTGGAAAGATAAACACACGATAGCGGCTTGGCATCATGGATAGGACGAAGGACTGCAGGGACATACCTAGTGGGTTTGAACATCACGTGCATCTAGTTCAAGAAATTACACTTTTGATCTTATCCACAGCCTTATATAGCGTGCACCATCTTCGTTTGTTGTATTTTATATTACTCTGAATGTAGACTAACGCTAGATGTTGGGAGACTTGGATAGGAGCAAGCATCCGTGAACAGTAAGACGGGTGTTCTAATCCCGGCTCATACACCTGGAGATGTCATATCATTGTACCTCACAATTATACCTCACAATTTTGAAGATCTGCTACCGTCAAAAATTTTGAAGAGTTGCTATCGTCAAATAGACAGTATACTAAACATCTTCTCCGTACAGGCAACGCAAGCACCTGGTGTTCTTGGTTACGCGAGCGCCATCCCTGGAGTTAGGATTATGGGTTCAATCCCTGTTCTTGATCATGGCAGACATGTGATGTTTTGCAACCTCAAAAGCGTGCACACATAAATGAATCTGTATGATTTTGCAGCCACCCGCGCTGCAAGAAAGGAGATCGCCTACAAGTTTTGTTTTTTAACAATGCCGCGGAGAATTAATGAAATGAAGCTCTACTTGTAGAGAGGATGAAGATGATGAAGCCATCACAAGGTCTCCATAAAGCTAGCCTAGGTCTCTAATACCAATGCAAGAAATTGAGCTCACAACCTCTTGGATAGGAATGTGATGGGCTAACCACTTGCCCCAAAAGCCATGGTTGAGGATTACTTCCTAATCCTCCTTCTTAGGGTGTAGTTCAACCATCTCCTACCTATCAAGGGTGTGGTTCAACCATCTCCAACCTATCAAGGGTGTGGTTCAACCATCTCCAACCTATCACTTTATTACAGGTAGAGATTTGTGACTTTCTCAAAAATTGAGATGGTCCACGATTCTTTGGAGTTATATTTTTTTGTATGTTTTTTTTTCTCTTAAAGAAATCCAGATTTCTTGGAAATCCTAAGTTTGAGAAATTCACGATTTTCTTTCCAGATATCCCGATGCTCTAGAGTTGATCTCCTCTAGAGATTCATGATTTTTCGACCAAAAGACCCGATGTTTTACACTTAGAGAAATCCCCTCCCAATGGCTTCTTCTGAGAAAGTTGCAACTTTCTCAGATGATTAGAAAAACTATTTTATTATTTTCCCCCTGTTGACTCAGCATTTTCCCATGATTTTCTACCTGAAGTCAACTCAAAGAATCGCAATTCTCTAAAGATGATTGATACCAAGATTTTGGCCTTGCAAATAAAGTCCAATTAAGACGTTCCTTCACTTCTGAGTAAGTTTTCCAAATCTAAATCAACATGCAAGTGGTCTAGGGCCCCCTAAAACTTAAAAGGCAAAATGTTGTGATTTTCTATACCGAATGAAAATGCAACTTTTACACATGCAGTAATTTCCAAATCATTGGAAAATCATGTAGGAGCATTACCTGAGGCTTCTTGGATACTATGAATGCCTGGAAAAGGAGCTGGGTTGGGTGCACTCCAAGCTTTCAGAAAGTCACGCTCTATAGCTCTGTCACTCATGCACACTCAAAAGTGACTAGGTCATGGAATGCTTTGGGTTTTATAGCTTGGAGAAATTCGCGATTCTCTTAAGCCCAAAAACTTGTGATTTTCTCACTCGTCTCCAAAATCTTCCAAGTGTAGAGAGTTGCCTTTCTCTCCCCAAATTTGAATAAAGTAATGATTTTCTCCATCTTCCAAGGTCAAAAAGTCATGATTTTCTCTTTGGTCTCCAAAATCTTTCAAGTGTAGAGAGTCACCTTTCTCTCCCCAAATTTGAAGAAAGTCGTGATTTTCTCCCCCTTTCAAGGTAAAAAAGTCACAATTTTCTCTCTCATCTCCAAAATCTTCCAAGTGCAGAGAGTCGCCTTTCTCTCCCCAAATTTGAAGAAAAGGCAGAGAATTTCCTTTATTGCTTTCCCAAGCAAATGTCAAGGATCCACAAAATCTAAAGAAAATCCTCCATGAACTCTCAAGGATCCATAAAATCTAAAGAAAATCCTCAATCAAATCTTAAGGATCCATAAAATCTGAAGAAAATCCTCAACCAAATCTCAAGGATCCATAAAATCTAAGGAAAATCCTCAACCAAATCTCAAGGATCCATAAAATATGAAGAAAATCCTCAACCAAATCTCAAGGATCCATAAAATTTGAAGTAAATCCTTAACTAAATTTCAAGGATCCATAAAATCTAAAGAAAATCCTCAACCAAATCTCAAAGATCAATAAAATCTGAATAAAATCCTCAACCAAATCTCAAGGATCCATAAAATCTGAAGAAAATCATGATTTTCTCCCAATTTCTAGAGTAGAGAGTCGCAATTTTCTGGCATAGAGTCGTGATTTTTTAGAAGAAAGTTGCGATTTTCCACTTTCTCTCCTACACTTTCATTCAAGGCCATTTGACCCTTCCACACTAAGGAGCTTGTTAGTGATCATAATTTTGAATTTCTCCCTTAATTAACACGAATGAAAAAACACGATTTTTGGAGTGGTCCCTAACACAAAAAGTCGTGATTTTCCAAAATTTCCTACAATACCCAAAAATATGTTTTCATGGACTAGCTTCACCCCACCATGCTATCATTTCAATTCTTCTCTTTTTATTTCTTTTTGTTTTATATTTTCTATTTTTCTATTTCTTTTTTGGTATTTTGGTTATTTTCAAGGTTGCAAAAAACATGAAGTCATGATTTTCTGAGGAAGAAATTCAAAAGTGAATAAATGTTTTGTGCTTTAAAAGGTTGGTTCCACACACTCCCTACTCAATTTTTCCCGTGATTCTATCCCAAAAGGTCCTCCTAACAGAGGCTAAAAGTTGACAAAAATTGCAAAGTTTCAAACCATTGAGCACAAGTCAGCCATTTTGAGTGTGCGAAACTCCCACATGGCCAACCTTCCACTTCAAATGATTGAAAACTCGAAAAGGGCCAGACACACTTGATCTTCTATGCATCAAATGAAAAGTGCATACTTGGCTTGACCTTCCATCAATCTTACAACTCCCATAGTCTAGCTTGTCCAAATGTAAAGAGGAAAGTGCTACTTCCTTGTGGACACCTCCAATCTAGGTAACTCGTCCTTAGAAATGGTGCCAAAAAAGAGAGCTATGTTGACATCCTCACCTTCACCTTCCAACAAGTCTCTATCCCATTCTAGCAGTAGGGACTTGATGACAAATAAGTGGGAAAGGGAATCCCTTTTTAATTTGTTAATCCAAGAACAAGCTAACTTGATTGATGCTTAGAGATTAGTGCTTCACAAACCACACATCAATCATGCACAAAGGATGCAAGCAAGCACACTTGTAAGAGGATCCATGAGGAGTGGAGGATGTTGGATGGAAATGATAGAGAAAAATAGGATTTTCTAAAAAACATGACTTTCTACAAACATGAAAGCTGGAAACTTCAAATGATCCTAACTCCTGCATACAAGCACCAAATTGAGTGATTCAAGTGCCTTTTCCATGCCATTTTGCATGTAGATTTCAAATATGGCCTCAGAATTGGGAGCTCTAAAGAGAATTAGCAGGTGAGAGAGATTCGTGTTTGGATAACTTCACAAAAATGATGATAAAAGACAAAAATAGTGGAGATTACTCCTCAAAGATTTCATAAACAAGTAGATCATACATCCACAGCTGCACAATCAACCAAAATAACACAATAATACTTCCATAAAAGCACAAATAAGACAAAGAAAACAAGAGATGACACATGTATCACAACCAAAGGAGCTTCTCTTCTCATTACTGCAAAAGATACAAGAGGAAATGGCCCAAAATTCTTCACATTTGTGTCTTTTATACTGTTTTTGAGAGAATCATGATTCTATGCCGAGCAAAGAGTCGCAATTTCTTGCAAATCTCTTTCCAACACAAATTTGAATGTCTTTTCCTATCTAATTGGGGTTGGATGCTCTTGGGTCACCATAAGAAGACTCTTCCTAAGTGTTACAAAATTGGAGCTTCTATTTACAATACAAAAAGATAAAACACATAGTTTGAAGTGCTTTATCTGTGCAGAATGAGCTCTCCTATGCGGAACGAAAATGTGTAGTGAACCTATGTCCAACACTTGGACAAATAGTTGCACCTTCGAAAGCTTGTTGCTCTCAATACAAAACTCAAATGGACATGTTCCTTTAGCCAATCAAAGTAGGCTAAGAGATCTTTCTAATGAAATAATTTGGACAAGTTTTGATTAGGAAACGCAATTGATGAAGGTGAACTACATGTCAACACAAGTATGTTGAAGATTTGAACTTCATGTTCGGATTGATAAGTCCCTCAATATATTTCCTCTGAAGAAGATATTTGTAGCATAGAAAGTGCACACAAATATTTTTCCAACAAGCTAAAAATCAAGTAATTTGGATGAGTTTTGATCAAGAAACTCAACTGACCAAAATAGATCGCCTACGCACACAAGTATACTGAAAAATTGGACTTCACTCTCTGATAGATATCTCATAGAATATAAATCCTTTGAGTGAAATATTTGACATAGATAGAATTCATGCAAAGAGATTTCAATGTGCTAAATGTCAAGCAATTTGGATATGTTTTGGTTGTGAAAGTTAACCGACCAAAATAGACTACCTATCTACATAGGTATACTAAAACACTAGACTTCACTCTTTGACTGATATCTCATAGAATATATAGACTTTGAAGAAGATTTTTGAAACAAAGATAGTACACAAGATAAGCTTTTGAATGAGTATTTAAACATAAGAAATGGTTACATATACACTACAATATGAGCTTTACAATAGATCTATGCACAAAATGATGTGCTGGAAGGAGTCAATGGGAAGACAAAATGACAAAATGACCAGATCTGACTATTCGCAGCTTTTGCCTCTTTCTTGTCTTGTTTAGAAAGTGCTCCCACTCGACTTTTATAACCATTGAGCATGTGAAGAAGTTTGTGCCTCCTTCTTAACTCACCACTTTCATTTGATTGCCCATTACATGCCACTTACTACAAGCCAGGTATTGTACCTTTTACTCATCATTAATTTTGACTAGACTATTTTTTTCTCTTTTTTTCCTTTATCTTTATATTTGTTAAATTTATCCAAGCATAGCTCATGTGAAAATGAGCTTGTACATTTATCTTCAACACTCTCCCTCAAGCTCATTTGGGAGTTATCTTCAACCATGTCCTGCAAATTTATCACATTCTTGAAACCTTTGAGTTTGGAAGCATCCAAGAACTTTGTAAACATATCTGCAACCTGCTCTTTGGTTCTGATGAACTTTATCTCCACATCTTTGCTCAATACCTTCTCCCTTACATAATGGTAGTGGACCTCTATGTGCTTGCTGTTGGAAGTGAGGTAGGCCCTTAGGCTCATGTCACAGGTCCATGGTTCCATAGTTCCATTCATGTACAACATTAATTCCAGCAATCTTCCATATTGACAAACATGAACATACCACAACTTAATCATACAGATGATGAGACAAAGATAGAGAAAGAATAGACGACATGTGTAAGGTGTTACGTAAGTCATCGCTTACTCATAGTATCATATATACCAATGTTCAGTGTACAATGTGGGAGCAAAACTCTCAACCACTCTATGTGATGAGAAATAGATGTATGAGTGAATGTACAATGTAACAAACATATTCAGATGTATGGGCAGTAATCTGAATATACATGAGATGTGTGACCTTATAGGTTATAGAAGAGTGAATATGAGTGACTGAAAGAGGAAGGATCAGTGTGAAACTGATAGTCAACAAACCCTGATCTAAACTTAGGCTATGGAAGACCCTAAGTCAGATACGTGTGTGAAAAGATCACATACTTATAAAGTAGCATAGAATGCTAACAAGTTTGCTGCAGGAAATCCTCAAACTCATGTGAACACACCTCATCCAAATATGCATAAGCATATAAGTACTGTTTCTCTTATACCTATGCCGAATAGGACTTGTAACATAATCCTGGTAGGAGATGGTTGAACCACACCCTAAAAGAGAGGATTAGGAAGTAATCCTCAACCATGGCTTTTGGGGTGAGTGGTTAGCCCATCACATTCCTAACCAAGAGGTTGTGAGTTCAATTCCTTACATTGGTATCAGAGCCTAGGAAGTAGGCTTGGGCAAGATGGAATGATCCAATGGCCTCTAAAAAAGGCGCTTGGGCATCCTCTATGTGAAAGGGTAGGAATTGTGGAAAGTGCGCGCGTCAGTTTCAAGGATGGACCTTACAATGATTGAGGTGTATCTCTCAATCCGTATGTCGGATTGAGGCGTGTAATATACCGTTGGAAAGCTCTCGGAACGAACTTTCCAATGAGCTAGCTTGGAAGTCTGAATTCCTTGGGAATCCTTGGGTGGCACTTGATTGAGTGTTCAAGATACCAAGCATGGGTGAGAACAACGTTCAAGACTGAGGTTGAGAACAAGGGCTCGAGACACCAAGGTTGCGAACAAGAAGGTTCAAGACACCAAGGTTGAGAGCAAGGGTTCAAGAGACCAAGATTGTGAACAAGGTTCAAGAAACTATGCGAGGTTGAGGAACATCAATTCAAGGGCACCTAGGGAGTTCAAGGGACTGATCACCGAGGCTAGAGGGATACAAGAGTAGATCATTGAGGGCAATGATCGACCAAGGGGGGAAGAATGTAACATAATCCTGGTAGGAGATGGTTGAACCACACCCTAAGAGAGAGGATTAGGAAGTAATCCTCAACCATGGCTTTTGGGGCGAGTGGTTAGCCCATCACATTCCTAACCAAGAGGTTGTGAGTTCAATTCCTTACAGGACTCCTCCTGATATGAATGCTGCTGCCTCCATAAAATTCAAGTAGTACCTGTGTGCATAAAGAGAATATGTACCTGAATACTTAACATAAGATGTGAATCTTATGTTAACCACCATCCAATGTCTTTGAAGTAGCCTGGCATCTTCTTGTAGAAGACAATCTTCAACCTAATATCTTCCTGTAGAAGATAATCTTCAAATACACCATGTAGATGGTCGATCCTCACCATCAAGCTGCTAATGACCAAGTCTTCTTTCCATGAACAAGAGATAACCTCCTCTCCATGTGCTAGAGTGTGAGCACACCCTTCATCTTCTCCAAGAAGAATCACCAAGAAGAACTCCATAGCTGCTCCTCAACATGCTTCAAGTTAGCACCATGGCTGCCCCATGTGCTAGAAGAAACACCAACTCTACTGAGGTCCAAGATCTAGAAAGCTTGTGTTGATCCTAGGTGAAGGATGAATAGAAGTGAGCCCAAGCACTTGTTATATAGTATTTGATTAGACTCCAAAAGCACCTTCAAAAGCAAAACGACTACGATCGCTCTTGAATAAAGCATAATCGTAAATCACGTCCGTCACTATTATTGGAGTTATTTTGAAAAGCATGATAAATAGTTCATGACAAAAATCTTCACGCGCTTCGCTGCATCTCAGCGGATTTGAACTCAGGTCATTGGTTTGAGAAGTTGACGAACTAACCACGCTGCCCATCATCCTTTGTTACAACATCTACAGATGCTGTAACGCGCTACGGACGGGCTCCTTTGGGGTGGATAGTGCTATAAGAATAGAAACTTATGCTTTTATCTATAAGGTCTTGGACAAAATGGACCAATTGCACATTGTTTTCCAACAATCCCCCCTGCAATGTCATATTGGCACAACCTGGACTAGATCTGCAATTTGTCACAAACTCCAAACTATCACAAGCTTCAAGCTTGTACTCCCGCACTTCAGAACTTGTTTTTCAAAAGTCTTCTTCAAAACTGAATTTGACTTTCCTTCAAAAAATATGAACTTGCTGAATATGAACCATAATATCTGAGAAAATATGCAAACTAGATATCCAATAGTGTTCTCATCAAGCAATCACTGCTTGACAACAAATATAGCATGAATTGTCTCCGAACTTGCTATCTCTTGTCTTCAGAAACCTGAAAACATACACTAGGATCCATATACTTGCACTTACCTTCAAAAAAGGTTTCTCAGTGTACTTCTGCTGTGTCATGTAAATACACTAAACAAAATCAAGAACTGAATCCTAGAACCTGTGACTGAAAACTCACAACTTAGTGCATTATGAACACTGCTGGTTCATCTTTGACTGCACTCAAGTCATGTCAACTCATCTCAATTGAAATCCACTGAAATCAACTGAAATATGAGTCAAAATCTATGATGTCATCATGTCTTCATCCTTTTAATCCTTCATACCTCTTTCCTTCAGAACTTGGTATAAACATATATGTGCGCACTTTTGAAATATACCTTTCTGAAATATCAAGCTTCTCTTCAATAGAACTCTGGAACCTTCTCCTGAACAGGAACATCCTAACAGGAACTTTTCTCCAAACATTCTTCTTCTTCCTTCTTCTTACAAAGCTGGAACATAAAGAGAACCTGACAAAGGAAATATAGGAATACCTGTAGGTATGACTCTGCATTCTTTTACATATGGCTGAAAATAAGTCTTCATGTTTCATCACCCCCCTGGATGACTTAACACTAGTATCCAAAATTCTTCAAATATATCAGACTTTATGAAATGTGGAACGTCTTCCTTCTTTCAATAAATCTAATCTTCAGGGATCAATACCTGTATCTGAAACAAAATCTCTGGACCCTTTTTATTAGCACTGTACACATGCCAATAGCTTTCCATGTCATTCCTCAACTTTCCAAATTGTAGAATAAGGTTAGATGATCCTAACATAACAAAACCTTCCTGAAAGCATTTTAGGATTCATAACCTTTTGTAACATAACAAGTATCTTCTTCTATCTCTGTAACACAAATCTGATAGAATCTGAATCTTTGACTTACTTCTTCCAATGCTAAGAATCTTACAAAACAAAGGATAAACAACTGAATCATAAATACTCAAGATACATGATCATTCAAGATCAATGATCTCTCTTGTGTAGAATCTGCTGTCATCAAACCTTCATGACTGAATGTTTGATTTACTTCCTGAATGTCTCCAAGTGTCCATGCTTCTCAAAAACTTGTAAAACTTTTCTTCAAACAAATCCTTCAAGGAATCTGCAATTCCTACTTGAAACATAAGTGGACAAACTTCTCACCTTGAGAACTCCAAAAGCTGCAAGTTGATACTTCATAACTTTCATATTTTACTCGGGTGAAATGTGATAGTACCTGCTTGATTTTCTTTTGGCTAACTCCACTTTTCAATCAAGTGATAGGATATGATGGAACACCTTTTGGAATACAAACATGTATCCAAAAGTCTAGACAATCATAGAAAGTAGATTCTCCATTGACTTGTACATCAACAAGATTCTGAATTTTCTGAAGTTTTTTTTGAAAATACTGAATATGAGGTAACCTTTTCCAAACATAAAACCTCAACGCAAGTCTTCAACATCTGCTACAAAAAACTCTTTTACCTTAAGAGTTAGATAAAGAATAAATATACTTCTCTACAACTTGTCATATACAAAGTAGCTCTGTATTGACACTCCAAGAATTCTTTGAGGGAACATATAAGCTACCCGCTTAAAAAGCTTCAACATAACTCATACACATATGAGTGCTTTTGTTTCTCTCGATGCAATTCTTTGTCAAATCTACTAAATCATGACCAAGTGTAATGCAAAACAAGAAACAACTTCTTCTTTAAACAAGATGTTCTCGTAGACTTGTCTTTGGATGTAGAGGATAAAATAGGAAAAGTATATGGAAAATATAAGAGAAAAGGAAGTCTTACTTTTCGTTTGGAAATGATGGACTTTCTTTTTCTGCATCTTTCTTCCACCTGATGATGTTGTCGACATCTTCAAACTTCTCTTCCATACCTTTTGTTTTCTTCATCTTGAAGTAGCAAACACTCTTGACTTCTTCAACTGAAATCTTTCTCTTCCTCTAATGCTAAGAGTAAGAGATAAAACAAACATGGTATACAAATGGAAGTGAATATAGAAACATGTTTTACCATCTCCTCATATCTCTGAATCAAAATTCTGCTTCAAATGTCCGAAACGACTAAATTCACCAATCGTTGTCTGAATGATGAATTTCCCTTCTAGAGTTACCTTCTCTAGATACATTTGTACCTTGATATCCAACCAACTTACAATAGAAAATTGGCTGAACATAAAACTCATCTCATCTTCACATTTGTCTTCTTAGATGAACTTTCTTGCCATGAAAGAGATCTTCTCAAAACTCTTTAGAAAAACCTCTAGATACCTGTTTTGATGTAGCCTTTAACTTTCAAATGATGAAAGCGTATAAAAGCATTCCTTGAATTTCTTCAAATCTCTTCATAACTGCTCTTCTAAGATATGATCTGCAAATGATAATCTGATAGTAAACATTGATACCTGTGATTTGATGTTGATCTGATTCCTTCATCTTCTTTGAACCATTGTTTTTCCTTGAATTTGAAGTAGTCTTCTCTTCATCAATTCTGGGTCTTCAAATAATACTTTTGTAAAGTATTTGCATACTCTTCCAAAAATATTCGGCTCCTAACAGATCATCAACTTCATACTCCACACTGATGAATACACATGTAACTGAAGTGTCTAATTCTCAAATCTCTACTCATCTAGATTAAGTGTGTATGTCAAATATCAAATATTAGAAGATGCTTTCAAATCATATGTTGTAAATCTGGAAGTCTGGGAACCTGAGATATGAATGAGCCTTAATGCATTGATGCCAAAGATCTAAAGTTTTGAAACCAAAACCTTAGTGCTCTGATACCAAATGTTGGAAGTGAGGTAGGCCCTTAGGCTCATGTCACAGGTCCATGGTTCCATAGTTCCATTCATGTACAACATTAATTCTAGCAATCTTCCATATTGACAAAACATGAACATACCACAACTTAATCATACAGATGATGAGACAAAGATAGAGAAAGAATAGACGACATGTGTAAGGTGTTACGTAAGTCATCGCTTACTCATAGTATCATATATACCAATGTTCAGTGTACAATGTGGGAGCAAAACTCTCAACCACTCTATGTGATGAGAAATAGATGTATGAGTGAATGTACAATGTAACGAACATATTCAGATGTATGGGTAGTAATTTGAATATACATGAGATGTGTGACCTTATAGGTTATAGAAGAGTGAATATGAGTGACTGAAAGAGGAAGGATCAGTGTAAAATTGATAGTCAACAAACCCTGATCTAAACTTAGGCTATGGAAGACCCTAAGTCAGATATGTGTGTGAAAAGATCACATACTTATAAAGTAGCATAGAATGCTAACAAGTTTGCTGCAGGAAATCCTCAAACTCATGTGAACACAACTTCTCAAACACCTCATCCAAATATGCATAAAGCATATAAGTACTGTTTCTCTTGTACCTATGCCGAATAGGACTCCTCCTGATATGAATGATGCTGCCTCCATAAAATTCAAGTAGTACCTGTGTGCATAAAGAGAATATGTACTTGAATACTTAACATAAGATGTGAATCTTGTGTTAACCACCATCCAATGTCTTTGAAGTAGCCCGACATCTTCTTGTAGAAGACAATCTTCAACCTAATATCTTCCTGTAGAAGATAATCTTCAAATACACCATGTAGATGGTCGATCCTCACCATCAAGCTGCTAATGGCCAAGTCTTCTTGCTATGAACAAGAGATAACCTCCTCTCCATGTGCTAGAGTGTGAGCACACCCTTCATCTTCTCCAAGAAGAATCACCAAGAAGAACTCCATAGCTGCTCCTCAACATGCTTCAAGTTAGCACCATGGCTGCCCCATGTGCTAGAAGAAACACCAACTCTACTGAGGTCCAAGATCTAGAAAGCTTGTGTTGATCCTAGGTGAAGGATGAATAAAAGTGAGCCCAAGCACTTGTTATATAGTATTTGATTAGACTCCAAAAGCACCTTCAAAAGCAAAACGACTACGATCGCTCTTGAATAAAGCATAATCGCAAATCACATCTGTCGCTATTATTGGAGTTATTTTGAAAAGCATGATAAATAGTTCATGACAAAAATCTTCACGCGCTTCGTTGCATCTCAGCGGATTTGAACTCGGGTCATTGGTTGAGAAGTTGACGAACTAACCACGCTGCCCATCGTCCTTTGTTACAGGAGGAATGAACAGGACATCTAGAGTTTCTTTAACGCGCTACGGACGGGCTCCTTTGGGGTGGATAGTGCTATAAGAATAGCAACTTATGCTTTTATCTATAAGTTCTTGGACAAAATGGACCAATTGCACATTGTTTTCCAACACTTGCTCCTTGTATGAAACATAGGATTGCTTGCCAAGTAAATACTTGACATGTTATCACCATACATAGGGATGGTTCCAACTTGCACTTCAAGATCGGCCAAAATCTTTTTAATTGACATTGCTTCACATGTGGCAAATGCTAATCCTCTATATTCAGCCTCCATGGATAAAAGTGCAACAATAGGTTGTTTCTTTGAGCTCCATGTGATAGGTTTGCTTCCTATCATGAACACATAACCTAAGGTTGATCTCCTATCTTTCTTTGAACCTACCCAATCAGCATCGCTAAAGCCTTTGACCTACAATTCTTCATCAAACTTGTAAAACAAAGCATGATTAATTGTATGCTTTATGTATCTCAACACTTTCTTGGCAAAATTTAAATGTTCACTTTTTGGGGCTTGCATAAAGTGAGAAAGTACACCAACAACATAAGATAAATCAGGTCTTGTAATGTTTGTATAGATTAATGATCCTATATTGCTTTGGTATCTCATTACATCTTCCAATAGCTCTCCATCATTTGAGCAAATCTTTGTATTTGTGTCCATGTGTTGAGTGAGTGGTTTGCATTCACACATTTCAAATCTGAAAAGAACATCCAACAAGTACTTCATTTGCATCAAGTAGATGCAACTTTTTCCATAAACAACTTCAATTCCTAAAAAGTATTCTAGTTATCCAAGATCTAAAATTTTAAACTCCTTACCAAGCTTCCTTTTGATATCTTTAATCCCTGTAACCTCTTCTTGTAGTTCTCCATTGAGAAAAGCATTTTTTATGTCGGGTTGATATAATGGCCAACTCCTTGAAGCACCAATTGCTATTAATGTTCTGCTTGTTCCCATCTTTGCAACACGGCTGAAAACTTCATCATAATCTATGTGTTGTGTTTATTTAAATCCTTTGGCAACTAATCTAGATTTATATCTAGCTAGTGAACCATCAACATTCCTCTTTACTTTAAACACCCATTTGTTTGGAACAATTTTCATACCTTCTTTCTTTGGCACTAGATCCCATGTATAATTATCTTTGAGAGCTTTGACCTCCTCTTTCACAGCTCGCTTCCATTCCTTTTGTGTGCAAGCTTCTTCATATGTCTCAGGCTCTTTGTCTTTGATAACCTACATCATGTATGCAAAATGTTTCACCATGAAACTATCATAACTTAGCCTTTGAGTTGGATACCTTGTCCTTGAAGATCTTCTTTCATTGCCTTTAGAAATTTTCTTCTTTAACCTATTCAACTTTACTATCAGAGTGATTACCTCTTCATATTCTTCTTCACTTGCATCTATCTCACTGTTTGGAGTAGCACTTGCTTCTTTGGCTCTCCTATAAGTTGAATTTGGAGACAAAGAATGACTCCCCCTCTATGTTTAACATTCTTCATTTGATGTAGATGCCTCTGGACATGAAACCTTTGTGCTTGATTGTTGAACTTCTCTTTGATTTATTCTTGCATAATCCTCACAATCTTCTTCAAGAATCTTTTCCTTTCCTTTATCTTCATACCATGGTCTTAGTTCATCAAAGATCACATCTTGTGAGACTCGGACTTCCTTTGTTCTAGGGTTGTAACAGTTTTATCCTTTTTGCTCCATTCAGTAGCCGATGAAAATGCATTTTTATAACCTTCGTTCCATCTTTGTTCTAACTTCTTATGGAATGTGAACAAAGCAAACACATGCAAACACTTTGAGGTGTGTAAGATTAGGTTTCTTATCGTAATATACCTCCTCTAGAATCAAGTGATGTATTCCCAATGTTGTGCACCTATTGATCAAGTAAATGGTGGTTGTGGTAGCTTCAGCCCAATAGTACAATGGTACCTTCATCTTGTTGAGCATGCATCTTGCAATTTCAGCAATTTGCCTATTTTTCATCTCAGCTACTCCATTTTGTTGTGGTGTATACCTACAAGTAAACTGCCTTTCAATCCCATTCTCTTGTAGAAAATCTAAAAATTCTTTGGAGAAGTATTCTCCTCCACCATCGGACCTTAAGATTTTGATAGACCTTCTTGTTTCTTTTCAACTTCAACTTTGAATCTTTTGAATATAGAAAACACCTTTAATTTTTCCTTCATACAAAACAACCATACCTTTCTTGAGTGATCATCAATGAAGGTGATAAAAGATCTATTACCAGCCATTGATGCCTCTTGGGTT